>CAWUFW010000984.1:3000000-3298908 GCA_963921515.1 Calotriton arnoldi
TTGAATGAGGAAGGCTATTGTCACATTATGGCATCTGCACACAGATAGCACGGAGGCACTTAGGGCTCAATCTAAATTGTTTTAATTCAGTTGGGTACTGAAAGAAACTGTACCATTTTGTAATGAATGTTATTTGTAGTATTTTTATTTTTACTTTGTGCACTTCATGTTTAAACAGTATTAAATTGGAACTTGGGACCGGCACATGCCTTGTATATATCCAAATCAGAGGTCATTCTTACCTGTATTTTTTAATATACTTGTGTAAGATCATGTTTCTCCTATCCAGCCATTAATGAAATTCACCATTTCAACTGCCTGGTTGAATGCCATTAAATAATCTGCCCACCAACTGGCAGATCAAATGAGTTAGTGAACAACAGGCCTGCACCAGAAAGGTTAGGATTCTTCTGTGCTAGGAAAGGAGTGGGGTTGTGAATTTTCATAGCTATTACGAGATATTCTCAGTTCATTATGGCATTGGAAAATCCCACTCCCAGCACTCCCTTTGAAATTTTAGAGGGAAGAGGCCAGGTGTGCAAGGGCAGAGACATGCCCAGAGAAAGATGTGCTCTGACTTTGGAGGGAATAGTCATCTTGGATTTTTCCCAACATACTGTGTATGGGGGGGATAGTTAGTGGGCTGGTTCATTTAATGTCAGATGGAGGTTGAACAATAATATGGCATCTGTGGTGTGGTTGGAAGTCTCACCAATTGCAAAATGTTCCACCTCCCTTCTTATAATCCTGCAGTCATGAAGAATGGAAAGGGGGGATAGAACAGAAGGAGCAAGAATCAGGTTCACTGTTAACCCATGCCAGGAGTCTCGTGGGTTCACTCACTCCTGTCTTACTACAGAAAGGTTTGGGACTTCCCCTCTAGGGCTGGTGGCCCCAGGACTAGTGTGGAGTGGGTCTTCTGCAGTGCCCTCAAGGAGGGTGCACTGCGCATTCAAGGTATGGCTTGACCTGTTGTAGAGCCTAGAGAAGAGGGTACTTTGGTCTCTCACTGTTGCTTCAGTCACCCTGGTAGAGGCAGAAAGTCTGGGAGGTAGGAGAATGCAGGTGAAGAGCCTGATCTGACATGTATAGGTTGTTGAGTCCTGTGAGCACTGAAGAGCCCCAGGTCAGGAAATCGCTAGAGCTGGGCTGGAAGGCAGGCCTACAGTCCTCGCAATAAACCAATTGATGCCAAGTGGAGGGAGCAGTCATGCCCAAGCTGTTAAACATTGGTGAAATGATTATTTTTTGGATTAGGACGGCCCGCTCTGTTTCCTGGGGTAGGATGTCTGGGGCCAAACTAGGTTCAAATTAATCCAGTAGGGATTAGGCTATCATCATTTTATATTACTTTATGAAAATGGGTTTGTTATGTTCGTGGGGTAGGCCCATGTAGTGAAGCTGCTCATTTCTTACATTGCACTAATTTTCACAATAACATTTCTGCAGTGACCTTTTGCACATATTGGCGTGCACGACAATGTTGGATTAGTTTCTCTGAAACTACTTTATTTCATTTACATCTAGCTTTGCACAACTTTATCATGATGCCTAGAACATCAAATACAAGGACTCCTTAGGCACTAAGTACAAATGTCGTTCTATCTCATCAACGGGGCGACAGAACTATCTACATATCCATAACACCACTAATCTACACGTACATCGCAAAGCTGCTTTCTATTCTAAATAATGAGAATCCCAATAGATTAGCAGAGGAGGCTCTTCAGCTGACACCGAGGGTCCCTGCATGTTGAGACTTTACCACTCAGCAGTCTGACACCTCGTGAGAGGTGTCCAGTTCGTGAACAAGATGGGGTGCTTCATTCTCTCCTGCCAGGTAATGGGGTTGGATCGTCCCTTGGGGAGACTCTTGGCTCTACACCTACACACACTCTAGTACACTTAGAGTAGGGTTTGCATAGTAGGAGTACACCTGATTACTGCCTTGCTTATATGCCTCCATATATACACTGTTTTAGCACCATGGTAGAACTGTATCTACTATTTATGCTTTTGGTGCTTGTAATCACTGCTTCTGTCTACTAATTACTGCAGCAAATAAATTGTATTCTATGCAAGAATAACGTTGGTTCAAAAAATATATTGAAAACGTCCACTGTGTATTCTGTATATTTCTCTGAGCACGAGTAAGCATGAGTGACTGATCAAAGGTTCTGATCTGTTTCCACGATCCCTGAGGGGTCAGGTTTGCCATATTCAGTGGCTGCCTGAAACCATTTGCACCCTGGTAAGGTTAGGGGGGATTACAGTGGCACTGTGAGCTAGCTGGTCTCTAGGCCAACATAGCCTGCGGGGGCCGTAATCAGTCTAGGCACCTCGTCCAAAGTTTATGTTGTCCAACAAACGCGCAGGTGCTACGGATTAGTGGGAACTACACAACAGGTTGTAACATGTGAAAATTCCCAGTGCTTCACTTTCTGACCTCTGGCATTGGGACTTCAGTTGAGTAGAGAGATTGCCTAAAGGAGTCTCATTTACTGTAATCCTTTTACATTTGGATTAAGAGCTGCAACCTGCAGTGCCTACTTTTTGTTAGAAGGCTAGTTGCACATGGTCAGATAGGGTAAGGGGCTGTAGGGAACAAACATAGAGAAAGTGTGTGCACTACACATGTTGAGTTAGGATGAGCATGGACTGTGTCTGTTTTGCTATAATATAAGGGGAACATATATTTTAGAATACCTGAGTGGGGATGGTACAGATGATTGGAGATCAAGAAAGATGCTGGAGAGGGATTTGGATTGTATGAACATTCCTGAGTTCCTTTCGAGTGAACCAGGGCTTCTGTGATTAAAAGATGGAGAAACAACTTATACGGTTGATCAGGCTTGCTTTAGCCATCAGTGAGGCAAGCGGTGGAGCTGACAAACCGAAGCAGCGAAGTGAGAGAAATGTTAAATTCAACTGCAGCCGTGGGAGAGAAAGCAGGAGCGGAGCAAAAAATTAAGAGGACTGTTTTCCATTATCTCTTTGTACAGTTGCCACTCATTTATTTCCAGCGTCTTAAAGGAAATGCAGGTTTAATAAAAAAAGAGGTAAGTAACGAGATTCCAATAGGATAAGGCTGAAAGGAGGACTCAGGGCAGTGGTTCTGGAACAATTTTCAGGGTAGGGGTGCGGCCATTAATGTTACATCACTCCAATTATAAGGATTGTGAAAAATCCAAGCGTTATACAAAAAAACAAGTGTAGCAAATGTGCCATCGCCATTCAGCAGGAGAGGGGTAAAGGTATGGTATGTAGCTGGTACTGCATTTTGGAACCCTGGTGAGGTAGCGCACTGTCATTTACAGACAGTACATCTTCCATTGAAATGTCACTAGTTTTGCATAGACATGCAGTTTTACTGGTAAAGCTATATAGTGTAAAAATGATAATGTGTGGAAATCGGGTTTCAGCAAATATTTATAGTTTGCGCAACACCAAGTAAAGTGTCTAGACTTGAGTTGATACTACTAAAATTTTGTTTCCATCACACTTCAGAATTACAAAAAACTGTTTTATTTGTGCTTTTCTAACTGCTGATATAATCTGAAATATGTATATGGTTTAATTACAGATATTTAAATGTGTGTTAGAAAAAAAACTGTCACCCTGCAGTATTTTCATTCGTTTCATGTACCTCAGCAGGATTGTCACCTAGATCACATTTACAAAATCCTCTCACTTTTCAGTCAGAGAAATAAAAGTACACTCCAGTTTCCAAAGAATATTAAGTATTAAAGGGGTCAACCCTACATACTACCCAACCTGGGTCAATAGTACAGTACAAATCAATGTGGTCGAGGTAGGAACAAAACTTAAAATGTTTGTGACATATATACATGAAGCTTCATTCGGAGTTCGCGCCAAGAATGACAGATTTCAGGGGATTGATTTCCCAACATACTGCAAGCCATTGACCAAGCGCTGCATGTGTGAATACAAGGCGTAGAGCTCACACCAAGCCCACCTTTAGCATCTGACGGAGGCAACCCGTCACGGTATACAAGTGCTCTTCACAGTTCAGTCCTGATGAAGACCCACCGTAAGGTCACCGATTTTCCTACAATCAGGGGTCGAAACGTCGACAATCTACAGACACAAACTTTGGCGACATTGTTTAAAATATACTTGTCCCATAAAGCTATGTGTGTATTTAGGAACATTTGACCTACCTCAGACTGGAAAAGTTTCGTCTTCATGTATCATTGATGTATATATGTCACAAACACCTTTTCCCTGTCCTTCACTTCAACACCCACTCCCTTCCTTCTTTCACACCCGCACCAGGAGCACTGTAAATATATTGCAATTTAATGAGCAGTTTCATTTGCTATTAATAACCAATGCTTTGAATATCATTTGCATTTGTTTGGTCCAATGAAGTAAATAAATTGGACCTATGTTTAGAACCATTTGTGTTTGCTACCACATATTGTTTCACTTTTAAGTTTTGTTCCTACCTCGACCACATTGGTTTGTACTGTGCAGTTTCCAAAGAAAGCAGCAATTTGTCAGAAGCACTACCCTGACATTTAAACTTTCTTCTTTGAACATGCAGCGCATGTGACAAGATAAACACAACATTTAAAGGCATCTTTATTGCTCATTCTCCTTCTGAAATCCAGCATAGATATTTCTGGGGGTGCTTTGCACCTCCAGCACCCCTACTTCCAACGACTATGAAGGAGGTACAGGGAGTTGGCAGCCACTAAATGTTTGCTTTAGTGGCTCTTCATTAGTAGTTATTAACAGCAAAGGAAGAATTCTGGTTGGCTGTCCAGTTTTCAATGTTCCAATCCTGGAGGAGATAGTATTATAAAACGAAGAGTAATGCAAAGGGCTTGAAATAGAATGTTTTCTCGTTTGAAGCCAGTGAAGCTAGCTTAGACCTTGAGTAACATGTTCACAATTACCAATCTTCAAAGTTAGCTTGGTAGCTATGTTTTACATCCTTTGAAATTGGGTGGCAGAGGCTGTTGGCAATCCCAGGTAATATGGGTTTCTAACATGAAGTGTACAGGAATTAAAAGCATTAGCCGCTGAGAATTGACGTCCAATATGTTTGAAGTTAAAGCAGATGTTAGATTAAGCTTACTTTTCAAATCGAACTTTTGATTTTAGTACCTGTAATTTCATTAGAGCACCTTACCTCTCTAAAAATAGAAGATACTGGCCTTGTGCCCTTTCAATAAAATATACTTCTTACCTATTCGTATGGCTAAACCTTTATGGAAAACCATACCATTAGTTAAAAAATGTATCTTCCCACGAACCATGTCGTTAGTTAAGTAATATATTTCCCCACAATTCTACTAATGCCTTGAACCCCAGAATCAAACATGCATAATTTTGAAAGTATGTATATTTATGTGTATCCATCAAACCGTACAGGTACACCAAATGTAATGTTCACATATGCATGAACAACAAATGAAAATCATTTGCTAAAAATTATTTTTTGTTTTATTTTATACGCCTAGGCTACAGTGGTGATGAAGCATGCCATCCACTCAACTTGTAAATAAAGCGCAACATGAAAAATACCTAATTTACATTTCCTTTCTTCTATCCTATTCCCATGTTTTCCCCAAAGAGCTAGTTTTGATAAATTTTTCCAGTTGCAACCTTTCTGTAGGTGTAGGTTTTCAAAAGTTGTAAATCCAGTCTATATGAAAAATATGCCCTCGTGCAAAACCAAGAGATGTTATTGTCCAGTATTTTGAAATCCTGCATATTCACTGTTTCTAGGACAAGTCATCATCTTTGGTTTCATTTCAATGCCTATAGCTCCTTAAGTCAGTGATTAGAGGTTTCAATCAGAGTTCATGTTTCTTTTCTGATTTTAAGAAAAATCAAAGTTGGATAGGCTACAGAAGGTCACTGTAAAGTGCGGGTAATAATGATGAAAGAGTCGTTTCAGGTAAATTAGTGTGAGCTTTAATTCCAGTTGTTAGCATCACCACGGAAGTACAGCTGTCCACAGAGAAGCGCAACTGTTGAATGACAATTCAACAGTTGGAGCTTTAGAGTGGAAAAGAACTTTAACGATGCAACTTTGAAAGATAACATCTACAAGGCTGCGCATGCTGAGGGTATGACATACAATGCAGAACAGAACAAAGGGAAATAGAAATGGAAGACAGACATAAGTAATTACACATTTGATAATAAGAATAACCCTTTACATCATCTCCTTTTTTATAAACAATGAGAATAGACCTGTAAAAGAAAATGAAGTTAAGACATATAATAATCTTTAAACCTAACAGGGATGGAACAACTGCGAAATGACCTAATTGACCCTGGAGGAGAGGATAAAGCAATCGAGGTGGTGATTTGAGATGCAGCGGTAGGTTGATCAGAGTGACAGAAGTTGTCAGATGAGGTACCTACAGGAAAATGTGAACAATCATAAACATCTGCAGACAAGTGCTTATAAGAGAGAATTCTGTTAGCTTGTTCAGGTAATAATTTGACTACAGCTCGCTTGTTCCACCACCCCTTTTTATCTAAAAAGAGTGACCCTTTGGATGTTTTGAGGACCTGAGTGGGAGCAGAAAATTTAGAGGCCTCTTTTTTAACTTTGTTGGGATTCTTAATCAAAACCCAATCTCCAATCTGAAAATCATGCAAAGCAGAAGAGTAAGAAGAATCAAAATGTTTCTTCTGTATATTCTGTTGTCTCAAAACATTTCTTTTTAAAAGCAGTTTGTCCTGGCAGGCTAAACAGGAATCATCATCATTCTTTTTAAGGAGCTTGATCCAATTGGGACATATGTTTCTATTGGGATCCCTTTTTTTAAGTAATCTGAATGGAGAAATCCCTGTAGTGGAATGTGGAGTGATTAGGTAGGACCAGATTTTTTTTCTAAGAAAAATTTCAACATCAATATTGCAGGCCATGGCTGATTGTTTGCCTTCCTTAATAAATCTGTTCATCCTTTCGATAAGGCCATTTGAAAGACGGTGAATATAGAGCAACCTTCAGGTGTTTGATGTCATGAATGGCTAAAAATTCTTGCATCAATGTAGAACAGAAATGAGAAGCATTGTCAGAAACAATTTCTCTGGGTAATCCTTCTGAAAGAAACACTCTGCTTAGGAAATTAATTACTGAACGAGTATTAGGTGTCTCACAAAAGTCAAAATCTACCCACTTTGAATGGTAATCAATGAGGGCAATAATGTAACGTTTATCATGTGATAACAACTCGAAGGGACCTGCAAAGTCAATTGCAAGTTTAAACCAGGCTTCTTCGGGAATGGGTACAGAATGTAAAGGAATTTTGGTGGTCTTCCAGTGTTTATCTGAAAGCAAACAGGTATCACAGTTATCAATGCATTGAGTGACATCCTTATCTAGAGCAGGCCACCAAAAATGCTCTTTTAATTTCCTTGAGGTGGCACCTATACCTAAATGTCCTTCATGTGCCCTTTGAACAAGCTAGGATCGAAGGGAGATCGGAGGAACACATAAATCACCACGCATAATGACATTGTTGACAAAAGAAAGTTCATCAGAAATCTGAGCGTATGATTTCAGAGGAGCTGGAAGAGAACGCTCTTTGGGCCAACCAGAAATTATCATATTCTTGACAGCTTGAAGTGTGGTGTCATTGTCAAATGCCTGAATCCAATCTGAATGTGAGAGTGTGATAGGGAAATCTTCAATGGAAGCAACAACACATTCTACATCATCGTATTTTGAGTCAGAGGAATCATCCAGTAATGGTAATCTAGAAAGGCAATCTGCCCTGACATTGTGTCCACCATAAATATGTTGAATGCTAAAATTATATTCATGCAATCTTGAAAGAATACGAACCAGTCTTGCAGATGCTTTGCCAGTGCCGTTGCCATTGAGTAAGTTTAACAGTGGTTTATGGTCAGTCAAAAGAATAAAATGAGAACCCCAAATAAAACTTTTAAATTTTTCGACAGCCCAAGAGCAAGCAAGTGCTTCTCTCTCGATAGTGCTGTAATTCATTTCAGCAGTAGAGAGAGCTCTTGAGGTAAAACCTATGGTATGCTCTTTAGCACCAATCCACTGGCAAAGTACCGCGCCTAATCCATGTTGACGCGCATCAACAGAGATGGAACATTTTTTTTTTTTAACACACTTTATTAGTCACCAAGCCAACATTGCAGCAAAATCATTTCAGTACATACAGCTTTTTTTCTTTTCTTTTATCTGGCGTCTCACGCATTAGCTGTCCGACATTACATCTTATTGACCAAGCATCCTGATTACAGTGAGTCAACTGATAAACCTCGCCCTCAGGGGATATAAAGCCGGGGTTTTCCCAGTCCCAGAGGACAGTAGTACGCCCAGAGTAGCCACTCGTAGCTGGTTTCCAATATTAACCAAACATTATAACAATTAAAACTACCCCCTACCCACCCCCCTCCCTCCCTTCTGGTCTGTCATTACTGTTGCGGTTTGTGACCCAGTGTGGTGCTCTGCGTGGGAATTGTTGCGCTAAATTGCTTATGTCCGGTAGGCTCTTATCTATGGTGTGAGGCTAGGAAGGTCGGACACGGTATCCAATTGTTTAAAACTTTCTAGCAAGATATCCCAGTCCATTGAAATAGGACGTTTTCGTAACCCCCTGTCCTCTTCTCTGCGAAGTGACGCGCTCTCAGCTCCCCCACTGTACCATGTCTTTCTGCCATGAGGTTAGCAGGGGACTTCTAGGGGATTTCCACCTCATAGTGATTGCTCTTATAGCCAGTACTAAAGCAAGGTCTAGGAACCGCAGCTGTACCTTCTGTGCTGTAGTGCGCTTACGTAGACCCATGAGGCACTCCAAGATATTGTTCTGGACCGGTAGATGTATCACCTCCTGGAGCGTCTGTCGCACTCCATCCCAGTAATCTCCCAATCTTGGGCACCCCCACAACATATGGAGGAAGTTTGCCTCGTCTCCCTGACATCGGGGGCAGTTGTGCTGCGCCTCTGGATACATCCGATGGATTTTCTGTGGGGTTAGATAAGACCTATGCAGTATCATTGTTTGGATGAATTTGAGTTTGGCATTACGGGATACTCGTTTGGGATGTTCGAGCATGGTTGCCCAGGCTTTATCAGTAATTTCAGTGCCTGCATCAGTCTCCCATTGCATTCTAAGCTCCGTAAGAGCTATAGCTGTATGTGCCCTAATACCCGTGTATAGCCATTTGACCAGGTGGCCGCCCTCCCCCATAAGATAGAGTAAATGAACTAATTTGTGTTGTGGAGGTTCCCTACGCTGCGGTGCCCATACCCTCTTAATATAGTATGTTACCGTTGCATGTGTTAGATATAGCCGATCGGATGCCCCGGTGTTCTGGACAAATGTTGCATGAACAAGAAGGCTGCCATCCCCAAAGAACTGTCCCACTTCCTCCACTCCCGTTTCCATCCAGACTTGGAGTTTGGTCTTGGTTAGCACTCCCCCAGATGTGGGAATACCCAGTACCGGAATGTTAGGTGCATATGGTGTCGCTCCCGAGGTATATGATAGAGCCCTTTTCCAGCAGTGTAACGCAGTCGTGAGTAAGGGGGTCCCCTGTCGGCAGTTTGGTTTTTGGCAATAATAAGGTGTGTAATTTCCCTCGAGCTATGTCCCGAGGTGTATAACCTATTTCTTGTAAATTCCTGCTCGCTGTCCAGCGGGAGAGCCACTGAAGTTGGCAGGCGTAGTAATAGGCCCTAAAGTCAGGGACTCCAAGTCCTCCCTTAGTAGACTCCAATTGGAGTTTCCGGAGGCTCAGTCTCCGGCGACCCTTTCCCCATATAAGGTCTAGAAGGATCGTGTTCAAGGTGCTGAAAATGGAGTGTGGGATCACCAGTGGTAAATTGACGAAGTAGTACAATAGACGGGGCAACACCACCATCTTGGATATTGCAATGCGTCCCATCACCGAGAGCGGTAGCGAGTTCCAGAATGTCACACTGGAGCGGAGTGCCGCGATGGCCTTCATCAGGTTACCCTCCAACTGGTCTGCCTGCATTCTATATACTTGTATCCCCAAGTATTTGAAGGTAGTGTGTGCTACTGGAAGGGAATAGGGGCCGAAATGTATCAAATCCGGGTGAGTGCCATCCTGGAAATAATAGGCATTGGACTTCTGCGGGTTAATCGCCAGGCCTGAAATGTGTTCAAATTTAGAAAATATAGTGGGAAGAGGTGCCGCAGCAGCGTTTAAGTCCCTCAGGAACAGCAGGATGTCGTCCGCATAGACAGAAATTAAGTGCGCATTGCCATCTATTGGTATTCCTAGGTGATCTGTTGTTTGTCTCAAGGCTATCGCTAGGGGTTCTAGCGCTAGTACAAACAGCAAGGGGGATAGCGGGCATCCTTGCCTGGTACCCCTGTGTATCATATATTCCCCAGAGATGTGATGTCCTGTACGCGCTCTAGCAGTTGGGGAGGTATATAGCAGACGTATCCAGTTTAGATACTCACTAGGAAAACCGAAACGATGTAACGCAGCAAACATATAATCCCACGTTATGGAATCGAAGGCCTGCTTTAAGTCCAACGCCAGACATCCTGAATCGGGGTATGCCGCCGGAGTAGATGACATGATATAATGCAATCGCCTAGTGTTGAGGGATGTGCTCCGATTCGGTAGAAAGCCGCATTAATCCCTATTTATGAGGGTAGGTAAATGAGGTTGTATGCGGTTAGCTAAGGCCTTGCTCAGAATTTTGTATTCAGTGGCCAGTAAGGATAGGGGCCTATAGTTAGCAAGATCTGTACTATCGCGTCCCGGTTTAAGCAGCGAAACAACCAACGCCTGCATGGTGGATTGTGGTAGGTGTCCAATCTCCAATGCTGACCTATAGACTTCCTCCAATTTAGGAACCAGGGTTTCCGAATAAGTTGCATAGAATTCTATAGGCAGGCCATCGAGGCCGGGTGCTTTATTGCGATTAAGGCCTTTGATCGCCGCCCTAATCTCCTGTTGTGTTATAGGGCCTATGAGTTCCTTTTGTATGCCCTCTGGCAAGGAGGGGACCGGCAATGTTTGAAAGAAGTCAGCTATCTGTTGATCTTTCACGTGTGGAGGGACCGCATATAATTTACTAAGGTACTCGCAGAACGCTTTGTTTATTTCGAATTGTGTATGTACTGAGCTCTGCTCAGGAGTTATGATGTGAGTAATGACTGGTGGTTCCGGTCTGTCGCGCACTATACGAGCTAGTAATGTCCCAGCCTTATCTGCATCAACATGCTTCCGCTGTGTATAAGCCCTATAATCGATAACCCGTAGAGTTTCCAGAACATCGGCATGGTCAATACGGGCATCTTGTAGGGCTTCAAGTTTTGCCGGGTCCGTTACCGCTTCTGGCTCTAACGAGGTCATCAGATTTTCTACCTTAATCAGGCGCTGATGTACCTCTTGCCATCCCCCACCACCTGTCCTATAGTGGCTCCCCTTGTCACTACTTTGAATGCATCCCATTCTATGAGGCGGGTAGAAGCAGTATTCCAATTGTCCGAGAAGTAATTATTGATGGTAGTGGAGAGCGCGGCCCTGAACGGGCCGTCTTCCAGCAGTTGGGGTTTCAGTGTCCATGTCGGCACCGGGGTCGGCACTCGTCCCCAGTTGAGGGTAAGTTCTAGTGGATTATGGTCCGAGAATGTCTTGGCTAGATAAGTGGACTGACTATTGCAAGTGGCAATGGAGTGTGAGCACATGAATCTGTCAATCCTGGTGTGGAGTTGGTGGACGGGCGAGTAAAAGGAATATTCCCTGTGGGAGGGATGCAACTGTCGCCACACGTCCGTTAGACCCCAGCCATTCAACCAGGTTTTGAGAAGGTCTGCTTGCCTGCTGGTGCCAGCTCCGTGTAGTGGGGGGTGGGACCTGTCCAATGCTACGTCCAATATTGTGTTGCAGTCGCCCCCCAGAATCCAGGGTATTGTATCCCACCCCACTAGGGCTGTACCCAGTCATTGGAAAAATTTGTCCTGCTCAAAATTGGGGGCGTATATGCTTCCCAGAATCACAGCAATGCCATCCAGTGTTCCCTTCAATAGAACATATCTGCCCTGATCATCTATACGACGTTCAAGTGCTGTAAATGGGACCCCATGCCGGATCCAGATTGCTGCGCCTCTGGCGAATGCAGAATAATTAGTGGAGTGGATAGCGCCTCTCCATTTTTTGCGAGTCTTCGAAGCCTCTGACTCAGTAAGGTGTGATTCCTGGATAAAGACAATATGGGCCTTACGCCTAAGCAGATGAGCATGTACCTGATGTCTCTTTTGGACCGCCCCCAGTCCCCGCACGTTCCAAGTGAGCAAATTATAAGAGCCTACCGTAGTGTGACCCCTAGACATAAAATAGTATAGTAAATAAGGCCCCTACTATTAGGAAGCCCGTGAGCTGTTGCAGACCAGAAGTACCCCTCCCCTACATAACCACTATTTAAACAGAGAATACACGGCGCAGCCCTTAAACTATGCTGTGCCAAACCAAAAATTGCAACATTCCGAACCCGTACTATGGTGCATTCGCTTTGTGGGGGAGCGGAGCCGCCATTCATAGTGTCGGGTATGAGATAACTGAGCCTCAGTGGCTCAACAGGACCCAGGGGGAGTGTCTCTTTACAAGACAAATATTAATATGCACTAAAGAAGATCGCCATAAATGCAGGTATAGGGGACTAAGCAAAGAGCTGAAAGCTCGTGGGGTGTCATCCAGAGCATCATTGTCGTCTGTAGGGGCGCCAGACGGCGATAGACCGCAAGCCACCCAGGAGCCATGCACAACTCATACACTCTGCTACAGAATATTAGTATAGGGACATACATATGTTTGCAAAGGGCCTAAAGGTGGCCAGCAGCCCAGTGACAGGGTGCAAGCACCCTCCTCAGTGGGAGAAAGATGTGCGACCTGTCCCACCCCCTCAATTATCCACCAAGTGATCCACAGTCTGAGGTGTCACTAAAGGGAAAAGAGTAATACTTTCAGAGTCCGAATGAATGGTGCTGTCCTCCGAATCCGTTGCGATCTTTGAGTGGCCCTCACGAAAGGATCCTACCATGGCCAATGCCTCCGCCCTGCCCGACATCTGCTGGTCATGTGTGGGGCCTACGACGTTGGAGTCCTGCGTGCTCTTCGTGCGCCGATGGGCGCTGGGTGTCTTTGGCTTAGTAGTGCCCCGGCGGGACGAGCCCGATAGTTGTTCCTGACTCGATGTTAGCCCCATCACCTCCAGCCATTCTTCTGCATCATTCGGGCTGTCAAAGAAATAGGATTTCCGTTCGTGCAGTACTTTTAGACGGGCAGGGAACAAGAGAGCGTATTTTAAGTGTGCCGCTTGGAGCTTTTTCTTGACGGCCTGGAAGGAGGACCGCTGGTGCTGTACCATGATGGTATAGTCGGGATAGAGCGAGACCCGTTGGTTTTCAAATTGAATTGGTGCTTGTTCTCTCGCTTTTTGTAAGAGCACATCTCGGTCCCTGTAATTTAAGATTTTAACAATCAGGGGTCGTGGGGTCGCTCCTGCCCTCGGTGCCCCAGTAGGAATTCTGTGCGCCCTCTCCACACAGAAATAGGGGGAGAGACCATCCCGGGCCACATAGTCTCTAAACCAGGTTTCCATAAAGTCCGCCGGCTTGGGTCCCTCGCTGCGTTCCGGAAGTCCAATCACGCGGATATTGTTCCGGCGATTTCTTCCTCTGCGTCTTCGACTCTGTCTTGGAGGCCGTTGACCTGCTGTTGCAGTTGTTTAAGTTGAATGGTATGATCCGTTATTATTGGATCCATTGTGGATAGGGCCCTGTCGTGCTCACGAACTGTATCTGCCAGTTTCCCATGGTCTGCCCGAAGTAGGGTAAGACCACTGGTAAGGGATCCAATTTGCAGCTCGATCGCCCTACGGGATTCCCTGACCTCCTTTAGGATTAGGTCCAGCTTGTCCAGGGGGGTCTCGGCGGACTCAGAGGAGGTGGCGTCAGGTGATCTGGGTCTGGTGGCATTTTCACCCTCACCCGAGGGGCCCCCCGCACCGGAGCCGCTATCCACAGGTTTTCCCTTGGGTCTCCCCATATTTGACCCCCACGGTAGTCTGGCCAGTTCAGTATAGGCCGGGGAGGGCCCCTATCGGTGCGCTCCCGGGTTAGAGCGGACACAGCAGGGCAGTCCCTCCTGCAGATCCGAGGCCTGGTGGGCACCGCCCCTGCCTCCGTACCCCTCTCCTATGTTGTGCAGCGGCTCCGGGGGCCCCCCAAAGGCACAGCAAGTCAAGGGCGACTCCCTCCTCCTGCCAGAGATGGCCCGGTATCGTATTGTATGGCCGCCCTCACTCGCCCACCAGAGTCTCGTCCAGTCACGACGCTGCTGTGTCTCCCTCGTGAAGAAGGGTGTCCCAGGTCAGTATCGTAGCGGCGGTCCAGCTACTTCATGCTAGTACTGGGGGACTCAGAGCCGGGGAGGGACGCCGACCGTTTTCCCGGCTAATCAATGCTGGGTCCTGCCACTCTGTGCCACACCGCACTCTATTCTTCTGATGGCGCACTCTCCGGCCGCTCAGGGAGGCATCAGGACATCGGGGGTCTGCCTGTAGCTCCGCGCAGCGCCCCCCGCCGGTTCTTTATCAATAGTCCAGCCCAGTGGGGAGGAGATGGAAGGCCCCCCCTCACCTGGAGCCCGTCTCTTTCAGGCCCGGACCAGGCCCTTCGGCCGGCAGGGGACCAGGCCCCTCGGCCGGCAGGCGGCAGGTGCGGTAAGAAGGGAGAGAGGGAGAGAGGGGAAGGGCACCCGCCCCAGGCCCAGCTCCGCCGGGAGGCGTCCACTCTCACCTCTGCCTGCTCCGCCGGTCCGTGGGCCGAGCAGTCCCACCGATGTCGGCCGAGCTCCGTATCCTCAGCACAGCCTGCGAGTGCGCACCTCGTCGGCGCTGCACCCCCAGGCAACAGGAATCTCCGTCAGTAGCTCGAGGGGGCCGCCAGGCACACCAGGTCCGATGAGCTCCACTGCAGTAACGGAGCGCCGCGAGTAGGCCTCACACTTCGTAAACGCTGCTGGGCGCCGCCGCTCGTCTTGTCGCCCCAGCTTCGCTAGGTAAGTCCCTCCGGGTCAGTAGTAGCAGAGCCCGGGACTCCAGAAGCTGCGTTGTTTGTGTAACAGACGGCGATTCACAGGATAAGTCCCCCCAGGGTCCGGAGCCTCATCAGCTTGCGTCCGCCATCTTAAGCGGCTAGCCACGCCCCCACAACAGAGATGGAACATTTAATGCCAGGAGTGAAGGAAGACAATGCAGGTGCTTCGATGATAACGTTTTTGATAAGATTGAAAGCAATATCAACTTCTGGAGACCAAATAAATGTAACATTTTTTTTTTAAGAGGACACGCAAAGGTTGAACAATTTGAGAGTAGCCCTGTATAAATCTCGAGTAATATTCAGTCATTCCCAGAAAGGATTTTAAGGAATCTTTGTTTTTGGGAACTGCAACACTAGAAATTGCTTGTGTTAGAGAAAATTTTGGTTTGATTCCGTTGGCAGAAATACAGTGTCCTAAATAATCAACTTCTGTTTAAAAAAATTTGCATTTATCTTTGCCCAAGGTAACACCAGCATCTTTGAAGCGAGACAGAACTTCTTTTAAAGTACGAATATGTGCTTCCTTACTCTTTGAGAAAATAAGTACATCGTCTTGATAAGCTTGCACAAATTCAATGTCTTTCAATAAACAATCCATACATTTTTGAAAAACACTGGCCGCAGAGGCCAGGCCAAATGGTAACCTCAAATATTTAAATGCTCCGAAGGGAGTAATGAAAGTGGTTAAGTCTGAGGATTGAGAAGATAAAGGAATTTGGTGATATGCACTGCGGAGATCAAGCAAAGTGAAGTAAGTAGAACCACTGATGCCAGTTAATAAATCTTGGATTTTGGGAAGGGGATGACAATCAATAATTATATTTTGATTAAGGGAGCGAAGATCAGCATACAGGCGGATACTAGAATCTTTTTTCCTCACAATAACAATGGGACTGACCCATTGGGATGAATTGGTTGGTTCAATAATACCTTCTAAAACCATTTTGTCTAGTAGTTTCTTCAGATCCTCCCTCACACTTAGAGGAATGGATCTAAGTTTATGTGTGATGGGTATAGCACCAGGCTTGAGTTTAATCAAGTGTTCAAAATTTTTTATTTTACCTATGGAAGTGTTGAAAACATCTGGAAATTCAGAAATTATACCATCAATGAGTGGCTTCAAATCTTCAGAAACTAGAGAAATAGACACATCATTGAGCTGGACTGGGTTTTCTGACCCCGGCACCAACTTCAGACCCATTTTAGCAAGATCTCTCCAACCAATAATATTCTTGCCTTTAATAGCAACGTAAATTTTTGTGTTAATGTGTTTACCCAAGCAAGTTAGGTCAGCAAGAAAGAAACCCAACATATCTATGTCTTTGTCACCATAGGCTTTAAGAATAATGTCTAAAGGTTGTAAATGAACATTCGACGACCAGTGCAAATCAAAAAAAATGTCAGAGATGATGGTCACGGGTGCACCAGAGTCTGCCATCATGTTGATAGACTTATTATCAATAGTGACTTCGCAAGTGGGATCTTTAATGTGTTCAGAGTTAGCCAAATCTTCACTAGTGTCAATAGATAAAATAATCTTTTGTTTATTTTTCTGAGAAATTAAATCCACAGTATTAATGTCAAGACTCTGTAAGGGTGAATCAAGAGAAGAGACATTAAGATCGGGATGTTCAGTTGAAGAGATTGAACTAACATGAACCATTTGTTTGCTCCTGCAAACAGTGTAAAAATGACCCATTTTGTGACAATTGGTACACCTCTTACCGAGAGCTGCACAAATGGGACTATTGCCCAGATGTGTCTTTGAACCGCACCTGTAACAAATAATATTAGTTTTCTTTTGAAAAGATTTAGCAAATTTGTTTTTGACAGCTATAGCGTTAATCACAGACTCATCTTGTACTAAATTGACAGGAGAAACACAGTCATTTGAGATACATTTCGAAGATATAATGGCCCTCTCAATACTTTTAGCCATGTCTATAACCTCTGATAGAGTCGGGTCTCTACAACTTAGGATACGTTCCTGTATTTTTTTATGATAACAACTATACACGAACTGGTCTCTAATGTACATGTCAAGTGTTGCACCAAAATTGCAGTCTGCTGCCAAATTTCTAAGTACTGATATAAATTCTTCCACTGTCTCATTTGGGTCTTGTTTGCGTTTCATAAAGTTAAACCGTTCCAGCATTACGTTAGGTTGTTCCAAAAACTTTTTATTAAGTCTCTGAACAGCGTCTGTGTAGACATTCCAACCATCACCGTTTCCTGGAGGGGGAATGGAGGCTGGCAGATTGTCAAATATTTGTCGACCAGCACTTCCCAAATGATTATATAATATGGCTAGTTTGCGTTTTGGTGAGTATTCCTCAGCATCAATTGCAATTAAATAACTTTCAAAACTGCGAAACCACGTTTTCCATGATTCTTTCGGTCTACCTGAGACCGGAAGAAAGTGGTTTAGTTGTACAACTTGTTGGTTTGAAGCCATGTTTAAATATAGAGCTGAGGAATAATTTGAAACACCAGTTGAATGAAAGAAAAGTCAAAGTTGTTAAAATGTTATTAGTGAGACCAGTGAAGAAAACATAAATCTTCCAAGTTGAATGAAAAGTTAACAGAGAATTCTTTTTAATAAATACCTTGCATTTCCCGTTTTGAATTTGATGAAAGTGCTGATGTGAGGCAATCACATATAAATCCAGTCAACGATCGTGTGAAAAAAACGATTGTGCAAGAAGGGAAACAGCTGAAGCCTCAAATATGCAGAAATAGAATGCGCGTTGGATTTTGAAGTAAAGATGTGTAAGCGTTAAAACATGAAAGCGTCACGAAAAGACTGGAGAAACAACAGTAAACTCACGTAGAAAATGAATCCAATATGGTGGCACATTGCGTGATTACATCATCACGTTCGCTTGGTTGAGTGACGTGTTGAAGAGAACGTCACTGCAGTCAACGTTGTATCCCTTGGAAATGACCAAAAACTTCAAAATTGAGTAAAAGGTCGGAAGAAGGTCACATCCGGATCAGAGAAACTGACAGCGTGACTGCGAAGGATGCTTGATCCGAAGAAAGGCACCCGATCTGCTTGAGAAGCACACCAACTTGTGGTTTGAGGTGGAAGTTGAAAATCCGTACAAAATTAGTGGAGATGCTGCCCCGCTCGTCGCCAAATGTAAAGTGCGGGTAATAATGATGAAAGAGACGTTTCAGGTAAATTAGTGTGAGCTTTAATTCCAGTTGTTGGCATCACCACGGGAGTACAGCTGTCCACAGAGAAGCGCAACTGTTGAATGACAATTCAACAGTTGGAGCTTCAGAGTGGAAAAGAACTTTAACGATGCAACTTTGAAAGATAACATCTACAAGGCTGCGCATGCTGAGGGTATGACATACAATGCAGAACACAACAAAGGGAAATAGAATTGGAAGACAGACATAAGTAATTACACATTTGGTAATAAGAATAACCCTTTACAGTCACCTAACTGCAAAACCCCTTTATGGAGGTCCATTACTTATATCTACTGACTTAGAAGTGTTAGTTATCGACATAGCTGAATTTCTCCAAGTTGCTCGAGCATTACTTTTAAAATTCTCATTACCACAGGCTACACCCACAATGACTGTGATGATATGACACTAGATAGAGCGCAAAACTTTATTTGAAATGATCAGGTTATTTAGCTGTGATTTTCATTGCTCCAAGCCCCAGTCTTCCTTTTCAGTCATACAGATATGAGATGTTGCTTGGCTACATAGACACAGTTCACCCATCCCAGCTAAAACAAAAATAAGAAGCACCCTGCCCTGGTCCGTACAGTAGGCTCCACCCCACCCCTAAATCCCAAAGGGAAGGATCAGCCATATCAAACTCTTCAAATAATACACATTGTTAGAGCTTCTTCCTCATTTGGATTGGGCCATCGGGAAATCAGGACTGACACGAGGACGACCCGGACTAGGAATATTCAGAATAATGCTAAGCAACCAGGGCATTACAGCCTTTTTTTGGTTTAATAATTTTTATTGAGGTTTTAGGGAAAAAAACATTAACAATAACATCAATACAATATCAATATTAAATGACAACCAGTAGAGAAAAATAGAACATAGTCAAATAATTTAGAGAATTAAAAAGAGCAATACCAGTCGATAAATATATACCATAATATGTTGCAGAACTATGAAGTGTGAAATGGAGGAGAGAAGAAGAGGAAAGGGAGAGAGAAGAGAGAAAGAAAGAAAGAATAAATAAATAAATAAATAAAACTAATATAGTAACTAATATATAGGTGTGTCCGCAGAAAGATACGAAGTGAAAGGTAGCCACAGTAGATCATATTTAATTTTCGGAGACAATGAGAGTGAAGAAACAGTGGCAATTCTATGTTCATCAAATATAAAATTTCACCATGTTAGTGTTGATAATTTAGAGGTATCTTTCAACAAGAGAGGATCACTTTAAATACAATAGCAATAAAAAAGATCAAGTAACATAGGTTTAGGGAAATATTGTCAAAATCTGGTGAGGCAGTGCCGAGGAAAACATTTTGCGTTGATAATGGAATGCTACATTGAAATATTTCTAGTCATTTTGCCCAGAGAGATTTCCAAAATTTCAACACATTGGAACAATCATATAGTAGATGAATTAAAGTCCCTGTGAAGGAAGAACAAGACCAGCATAGAGCAGAGGAGGTGGGAGGGAACTTGGATATACATTCAGGAGTAATGACAGCTCTGTTATAAATGAAAAATAAAGATTGTGTAATACGAGCTGCTTTGGATGTTTTAAATAATTTAAGCCAAAATTTAACCCAATTAGGGGTATGGAGTGAAATGGATAAATCAACTTCCCACAGTAGCTCATTAGGTGTTTTGGATCTTTCAGGGATAGGTGACAATAACATCTTATAGAGAAATGCAGCCTTAGGTATAGAGTCATGAGAGATGTTGTATAACAATGTAGTGTGAATAAGTGGTGGAGTGGCTGGGGAAAAGTTATTAGTTGTTAAGTAAGACTGAAAAGAAGACGATATTAAAAGATATTCATGGAAAAACGAATTTGGTAAATTAT
The DNA here is from genome assembly GCA_963921515.1 of Calotriton arnoldi. Lineage (NCBI taxonomy): Eukaryota > Metazoa > Chordata > Amphibia > Caudata > Salamandridae > Calotriton > Calotriton arnoldi. Next base: position 3,020,158 of record CAWUFW010000984.1, read on the forward strand.
ATTGTGATTGCAATTGGGAAAAGGGAATAACAGAGTTATGTTGGACAAGCTGATAAATAAACATAATACCCTTCTCCTTCCAGTGTTTATAGTAGATTTACGTCTAAATTTGATAAATTTGTTATACCAAATAGAGGAGGTCAAGAACATTTGACGAGGATCAGAACCTATAGAAAATACCTTGTGTAACAATTGTTGGGAGTATTTCAGTATAGGGTTATTTGATATAAAGGTGCAGTTAGACATATAGATTATGTTGTCAAATGAGAAATCCTTTAATAAAGAACGTTCAAATACAATCCATCGTGGCATAGAAATATTACCAAATTCATGAGTTAAGGCAAAAAATTGTCTAATTAGAAATGCAGAGTGATATAATTTAAAAATCAGGAAAATGAACACCACCCTCATTCTTGGGGTGTTTGAGTTTAGCTAAAGCAATACGGGAATGTTTATTATTCCATAGAAATTTGGTGCAGATTGAATTAATTTGAGAGAAATAAGAAATGGGAATCTTAAAAGGTAACATAGACAATGTATAAAAGACATGTGGAACAATCACTATCTTAATAGTATCCAGTCTGCCCCAGCATGATAAGTGGAGAGGAGACCATGAGGAAAGTAATTTCTGGAGTGTGGCTATTAAGGAATTAAACATACAACTAATTGTGTTTAAAACAGTCGAGGAAAATCATATTCCAAGATATTTTATTTTGGGAGGGCACCAAGTAAAATTAGTGTTAGCGAACATATATTGGTAACAGGAAGGGTTTAAGGGTAATACTTCAGGTTTGGAAAAATTCAATTTATATCCAGAGATGCTAGAGTATAAATGAATTTCATATAAAAAGGGAGGTAGGGAGGAGAGGGGGTTGGACATATAAATCAAAATATCATCAGCATAAGCCGACAGTTTAGTTTCAGTGGAATCATGTACAAAACCTGAGATAAGTGAGTTAACACGGATGCGTTCAAGGAAAAGTTCTAAACCTAAAACAAATAGCAAAGGGAAAAGAGGACAGCCTTGCCGAGTACCTCTATGTAACTGAAAATATTGGGAAAAATGATTATTAACAGAAATAGTAGCACGTGGAGCAGAGTATAATAATTTTACAAATGAAATGAAATTAGGGCCAAAACCATACCATTGAAGAGTAGCAAACATAAATTGCCAATTAATACAATCGAAGGCCTTTTCGGCATTGAGAGACAATGCAGCTAGAAGAGATTGATGTTTTTTACCAAAAGCAATGACATTAGAAAACATTCTAGCATTATCAGCAGCCAGCCTGCCCTTAACAAAACCAGACTGATCGGTGTTGACCAGTAACGGAACAGTAATTTCATGACGAGACGTAAAGGATTTTGGCAAATATTTTCCAATCATAATTAATTAATAAAATAGGACGGTAGTTTTTACAAAGGGAGTGATCTTTATCAGGTTGGGGAATAAGAACAATCAGGGCTTCTAGAAAGTAACCAGTAGCCTTATATTCTGCAAGAAAAGAGTTGAAAAGTTCAAGTAGTTTAGGGGCAAAAATTGAGAAAAAAGCGGAAAAAAATTCAATAGAACGGCCATCAGGACCAGTGGCCTTGTATTGTTTTCTTAAGGATCTGATGGCATCTGTTATTTCCTGGAGAGTTATCTCAACTTCAAATAGATCAAATTTATCAGGTAAAGTTGGGGGGTTAGGTAGACCATTAAAAAAGGTGTGCATATTTTGTTCTGAGGGGATAGTGCCATCAGAGTACAATAACTGGTAATAGCCTTGAAGAGTGGTAGAAATATCTGTATCAGAGGATGCCATTTTGTTGGTATGCTCATTTAGAATGGGACCAATATTTTTACGTTCAGATTTGATTTTTTAAAAATTAGCCAGCATCTTGCCCGCTTTGTTTGGACCTCCGTGATATTTAGATTTAACTTTAAGGAGCGTATTGCAGGCATCAACGGTAGCAAGTTTGTTAAGAGCAGACTTGACTTTAATCAACTCGTGTAATACCGAGGAGGATTTAGATGAAAAGTAAGTATGTTCCAATGTTTTGAGTTGTTGTAATAAAGTAGTATATTCGGCATGGTTGGTTTTTTTCTTTCTTGCTGTGAAGGCTATAGTGAAGGCATGAAACGAGGCCTTGAAGGCATCCCAAGTGTTAGGTACAGATGTGGCCGAAGGTTGATTGATTTTAAAAAAATCGTTAATAAAGGTAGTAGTTTCAGATAAGAAGTTATTATCGGATAGAAAAAAGTTATTACATTTCCATCGACCAGTTTTAGGATTGTTCAGAGAAAGGTCAAATGAAGAAAGAACAGGAGCATGGTCAGAAATAAAAATAGAGCCAATCTCTGATGATTGGATGGAGGGAAGTAAAGGTTTAAGACCCAGAATATAATCGATTATGGAACGTTTATGGTGAACATTGGAGAAAAATGTGTATTCAAAATAGTCAGGCGTACAAGTTTTTGAAACATCAAATAATCGTTTATGGGTATCAAGCTAGCCTGGCTGATGAGGGGTGTTACCCTGAAACCGGTCCCAGGATGCTTGTTTCCGGTCCAGGGAAGACCTGGCTTGGCAGTTCGGGCTGGACTGTTTCCATGAGGCACAGGGTCAAGTCTGATTTGCAGATGGGTGGGTCTGAACTGGGGTGGCGAAGTGAGCTAAAGAACGATGATGGATTCAACCCAGAACTGTGACTGAGGGTGAGTGTCTGAAAAATTAAAGCACTCTGTCCATCACCTCCTTGCGTTTGCTTTGTTCGCCCTAAGTAGGAAGGGTATGCCCAGACGTGGGTCCCTTGCTCACTTTGCCACTGGAATCAAGCTAGCCTGGCTGATGAGGGGTGTTACCCTGAAACCGGTCCCAGGATCCTTGTTTCCGGTCCAGGGAAGACCTGGCTTGGCAGTTCGGGCTGGCCTGTTCCCATGAGGCAAGGGGTCAAGGCTGATTTTCATATAGATGTGTATGAACTGGGGTGGCGAAGTGAGCTAAAGAACTATGATGGGTTCAACCCAGATCTGTGACTGGGGGGGAGTGTCTGAAAAGTTTCAGCGCTCCGTCCATTATCTCTTGTGTTTGCTTTGATAAAATTTGTACATGCAACGGTTTATGAAAAAGAATAGCAACATCACCTTTACGATTGATCGCAGGAGAATATATTACTTGGCCTACCCATTTTCGTTTTAATTTAAGAGATTCTATATCATTACAATGAGTTTCCTGCAAAAAAAGAAACAAGTGAGTTCAATCTGGACATGTGAGAGAGTACCTTTTGTTTTTTGACAGGATGTCCTAGACCACGATCATTCCACGAGACAACGTTGGGGAGTGGGATGAGAGACACAGGAATACAGGTGATTCGCTGCACGGACACTGCTGAAAACAGAAAGACACCATTTATTAAAAAAATATGTAACACAATTTAAACAAAAACAAATAAAAAAGAAAAGAACATTCGTCATACTGTATAAAAAAGAGAATGAAGAACAACTAGGGCAATAGGAAGAAAGAGTGATAGTAAGAAAAAGAGATAGATCAAGGAAAGAGATTCAGATCTAAGAAGAAGAGTAGAAGAGATAATCATGGGGTAACAGCACCAAAAGCAAGAAGAACGGCAGAGGAAAAGATACTAAGATATAAATGAGATAACAGCCATATAGAAACAATATAGAAAGAAGTAGAGAGAATGTGAAAGTAACAAGAATTAGTTAGAATAATTTAGGAGCGCTGGTAGAAGTATCCACAGAATGTGGAGAGATACTTTTTAGAAAAGATTTTAGTTTGACAGGATTGTCAAAGGAGCGTGTAGTGCCCTCATGAGAAATTTTACATAAACAAGGATGTAAAATGCCTTAACAAATATGTAATTGTCTCATTAGTGGACGAAGAGCAAGAAATTCTTTCCTTCTGGCATTGGTGGTATTAGAGAGATCTTGAGAGAGATAAACGGCGTGGCCAGACCAAATAAGACGAAGTTTCACTTTTGCTGCCTTCAGCACATGGATGAGATCTGTAAATTCCAAAATTAACATTATAATTCCTCTGGGTCTGGTAGAATGAGGTTGAAAATTACCAAGATGGGGTGCACGTTGAATGTTCAGTGGAGGACCATGTTGAAGGTCCAAAACGTCAGGCAGGTACTTCTTCAAGAAGAGAAGAAGGTCCGGGCCTTCCAAATTTTCTGGTAGGCCATATAGACGAAGGTTATTATGTCTATTTCAATCAATTATTCAATCAGGGTTTTGTGAAGCACGCTACTCACCCGTGAGGGTCTTCTGGCGCTGGGGGGGGGGGGAGAAAGGTCGTGCAGCTCCAAATCAGCCGAAGAGCCATGTCTTGAGGCTTTTCCTGATGGTGTGCAGAGTGGGGGAGCATCTGATGTTGAGAGGGATTTCATTCCAGGTCTTTGCCGCGATGTTGGAGTAGGCTTATCCACCCATTCTGGCTCTGCGGATGCTCGGAGTTTCAGCGAGGTTGGCGGACCTCGCTCTCGCCTTTCGATTTTCAAGATCATCAGTATGCAGCTTGAGACTGCATTTACCCGAATGCCAGGGGCGAACCTTGCTGGGGGGTGAAGCGGTGTGCCCTCACCCCTGTTCCTGTTTAAAAGTACTCCCGTGAGTCATTGAGCTGACGAGCTCGTGGAAGAAGCACCCGCGCGCCAGTGAGAGGTACTTGACCTGATGCAATGTTTGGCAGCCTACTCAGCAAACCCCAAATTTGAAGCCTGTAATCTCTACTGATGACGGTTAAAGAACCAGAAACACGTGTCTAGAGATCAGCACTATCTGCGCCAACTCTGGCGAAACACTCTGAATACTATAGCAAAGCAAGCAACATGAGACTGCATTTACCAGAATGCCAGGGGCGAACCTTGCTGGGGGGTGAAGCGGTGTGCTCCCACCCCTGTTCCTGTTTAAAAGTACTCCCGTGAGTCATTGAGCTGACGAGCTCGTGGAAGAAACACCTGCGCGCCAGTGAGAGGTACTTGACCTGATGCAATGTTTGGCAGCCTACTCATCAAACCCCAAATTTGAAGCCTGTAATCTCTACTGATGACGGTTAAAGAACCAGAAACACGTGTCTAGAGATCAGCACTATCTGCGCCAACTCTGGTGAAACACTCTGAATACTATAGCAAAGCAAGCAACATGAGACTGCATTTACCAGAATGCCATGGGCGAACCTTGCTGGGGGGTGAAGCGGTGTGCTCCCACCCCTGTTCCTGCAGCTTGAGTCGTTGGATCTCTTACTCCAAAATCGGAATCTTGGTAGTGGCATCATGTAAATCACTTATATGTTGCTTCATGTCAAACAGTTTCACTTCCATAGTGATCCATATATCCTCAATTTGTTTCTCATTAGTAGCAGACATGAACGGTTTTAATCTCCTCACCTCGTCAAGGATAGTATCAAGAACAGGGTTGTGTGATGACAGAATGGGTGAGGGGGGTCATTTTTCACCCGCTTTGGTTTTGTGCCAGAAGATGACGGCTTAGCAGAGGTTAAAATATCACTGCCCATTGTAGCGTGACGAAGAGGATGATGAAGAGGATGATGTGTTAGCTTTGGTGACGGTCTGAGCCTGCCCATATGCTGCATGAACAACACGTAGAAGTATGCAGACGTGAAGGAAAATTATGTATGAGCTTTGTGTCCAGTATCCAGAGTGAAGAAAATACTCCCAAAAAAACTCATAAACCGAGCATGTGATAAAAGTAGCAATGTCTATGTAGAAAATGCTGTGTGAGTACAGCAGAGAAAAAAAAAGAAAAAAAAAGCTTTTTAAATGGCATTTATGAAGGGGAAAAAAATATTTAGATAGATAAAATGCAATAAAAGCATAGAAAATATGCAATGTAGAGAATAGTGCTATAAAAAAAGCATGCAGGAAGAAAAAAAAAACGTTGCCAGGTGTTTAATTGATGAAACACCAGTTTTCCTCAGCAGGAAGCCATGGGACGCAAGTGGCAGGCTTATGTAATGGCGGCTGCTCGCGTCTGAGGATCCGGGTCAAAGAAGTGTGCAGAGAAAGTCGGAGCAGCTCAAAATGCCACTCCGACCATCGAGAACATCGTGAGAAAGTGCAGCTGCCCCAAAACACAACGAAAAAAGGCTGCAGATAGAAGAAAGAGCTCCGTGCTCGAGCGGAGCTCAGCGGAATGCCACCATCTTCTCCGGCGCGTAGACCTCGCCCTGGCCGTTACAGTCTTGTCTGTCTTTCTCGTACTAACATAAATTATATGAGAATATACTTGAGCCAGTGATGTGAACTCTGAGGCTTCAAAGTGAATACTGCAACTCTCTGCCAAGTTTTAATGTGAAAACATATAATTTATAAAGCATTACAAAGATCCAGAATTTACAGATGAAAGAAAATACTTGTGCTCTGAAGTCTAATAAGGACCTCCACAAACCTGTGACCTGTAAGCGATAATAAGTCCCAAAAGTGAGAGGGGCTGTCCAGGTGGTGGCATTGACATTTCTTTCAGGGAATGCCCCCTGTACATCCCCCCTACGTGTGACTACTCTCCTATTGGATCTACACTGGACCTGCCGTAGGATATCTACCCCAGCAATACTATGACCAGATGAAGCCAATGACTAAAGATTGTTGTGGAAGGGCTTTTTTCCTGCTATACCATAAGTCACAAACAGGGAGTCAAACTTGCAGAGAGGTGACATAAAATTCAAATAACTGCAGCGTGCTCTGTGAAATTCTGAAGAATGTAAATGACAGTCAGCTGAGGAAGGAGGGGGCTAAAATCTGACACTATCATATTTTGTGTACAGTGAAAGCTAGAAGGAATCTTATGGAGAAAAGAAGCAAGTAGTCTAAGGATTACCTTGTCAGGAGAAAACTGAAAAAAGGAACAGAATAAAGCAGTGCACTAAGGTCCATTTTTTTGGCCAACCTTGCACCACGCAAGGGGATGCAAGAGCAACACAAAACGTAAATGAGATATACCAAGCCATGCAAGGCCACCTTGCGTGGCCCTGAGTCGCTTGATAAATCTAGAGTAATGTAAGGCAACGAAAATTGCTGCCTTGTGTTACTCTGTCCAAGGACGCATGCCATGGGTGGAGCATGGGTGTTCCCACATATCACTCATAGATTCTGATAGATTCATAAAATTACCAACATTGGTAGTTCTGAGAATGTGCCAGAATTGTACACCTCTCCACCAGAGGCAAAACAAGGAGAAATATCTTTATCTCCTTGTTGTTTTCTCTTCCTAAGTGTGCTGCATTCATGGGCGAAAGAGGAAAATAATTCTGAAGATTTTTTTTGTGTGGATGAAGGTGGCCCTCCAACAACCCTGTCTACTATGGCTCAATGGTGCCTGCATTGGTGCAAGACTACAGTCTGTGCACCAGCGCAGGAAGAGAGCAGGAATGCACTGTCAAATGTTAAATACGATGCATTCCTGTCCTCTCTCTTTCACGCAGTGCAGCAAGGTGGATTGCTGCTACCATGGCTCAAGGGTGCCTGCATTGGTTCAAGCCTGCAGTTTGTGCAACAGAGCAGGCAGAGAGCAGGAATGCTCAGTAAAATGTTAAATATGGTTAGGCTTTCCTGTTTTCAGTTTCTATTTTTGTTAAATTCTGGTGTTTTTTTTCCAGTGTTTTCAAGTGATTTCAATACTTTAAAAAAAACAGTGGTTATCAGTGGTTACACATTTTCGGGCCATTAAAAACCACAAAAACAGTGTTTTTCCGGTGTTTTTCGAGCGTCTTGCTTATATTATTGTTTGCTTTCTGTACTGATAGTGCATGGTATATAGACAGTGCACATACAGTGTATATGAAGTCCAAATACATTTTTACCAATCAAAATTATTGTAGTACACCATACAATACTTCTTCAGTGAGTCTTTGGTCATGCACGCTCACTCTTTCCTTCCCTTGTAAACTTCTATCTGTAAAAAAGCCCTCTCAACATTGACACTTGAGACGGGCAATGCCAAAACAGCCAGTGTGCAATTTGCTAACTCTGGCCACTGACAAAGCATTCCATGCCAATACTGGTGCACCTGAAGATTACGATTCTCTCGGACAGGTTTTGCAACAAATGCTTTGAACTGGGCACATATGCCCTCAGAGTTATTGAAGCGGTCAAAAATTAAGCAGCACTTTTGAAAGTCTGGAGAAAATACCCCTTTACAGAGGGATCTAGAACTTGTGCAGAGTATCACAGTGAGGCTTCATTGACTTCAAATGCCATGGTTTGTGAAGGAACATTTCTATGCATCATTGCACGCTATTGTTCATACCTTGATTAAAAAAAAATCCTGAATTGCTCCTCAACATTTCTTTGATTACCAAGTGGGAAGCACTCTTACATGGAACATGTTGCAGTGCCAAAGTCACTGAAAGTGTCAGCCAGCCTACTCTCAAAGATATGTGTCACATCTGCACCAATTATGCTGAACAGTTGTTAGACAAGGGTGTTTTCAGACTCTAGCTTTTTTTATTATGTCCACTACAGCAGTCATGTTTTCCTGTAAAAACCAAAGAATGCAGTACAGTGTACTTTTTTTCACATCACTATCAATATGCGACCGAAGATCCTCAAATTTCTTGCCTTTGGCATCATCACACAGCAAAAATTCTGTACACGGTTGCCACATGCATAATATACCATTTACGGCCTCTAGGACTGGGAACCACCAGCTAAATGACACAGTTGGGGTGACATTTTCTTTGATGCCACACAAAGCACAAAATGAGAAATATTTGTGTTTTATTTCCTGCGCAGAACAACACAGTGCACCAGAATGGACTAAAAAGTCAATATCATTCTTCATTAACTCTGAAAATTGTGAAGATGCTTTCAGCATACCATCTGGCAAGTGGCAAGGATCTCTTACAGAGAAGCACTTCAGCTCGGGTATCGATTTTGACAGGTCATCGCACAACTTTTTCATATACGTAGCTGAATCACTGCAAATACAAACAACATTGATCTAATCTTTGTTGAACTTGGTAAGAACTTTATGCAGCAGAATTCCAAGTGACACTATGTTCCATGTTTTCCAAAAGTCTGGTGTACTGTTTTCACCACTATCCCATATGATTGGTGACGACACTCTTTTCACATATATGTGTCACTACACCTTGCATTGAATGTTTAAAGCTTGGGGTGTTTGGCAATTCACCTACTATCAATACTGACTCGCTAGAAAAGGGGGCTGATGTATCAAGGGTTTTACCATTCTCTGTGTGTAAATGTGATGGTACATATTGGGAAAGATTCTTATGAAACCAGCCATTTTAGCTATCAGTGAAAGAATCAAACGTAGCCAAAATATCAAATATGATTTTGTTATTTCCAAATTTTGTACAGTTTATAAAATAATTAAACAAGACCTAAACTATGCTTCTAGACCCTGCATCTTTATACCAAAGACCATAAAACTGGAAAAAGCAAAAGGAAGAAGAAACAATATTTTAGGGACATCACTAAAACAGCAAAACTGAAGCAGAATAATGTTAGCCCAGTCTTTCTTGTTGTTACCTTGTATAACAAAGTTACATTGTATTGGCCCTTTCAGGAAGAAATAAAAATAACTCTTTCACTCTCTTTTTCCTTTCCTTGAATGGCATTTAGTTAGTGGTTGTGCAGGTGTTTTTCAGTGTTTATATGTTTATACTAGTGAGGGCCATTCCCCTTTCAGTGGGGTTTTATCAGTTACTATAGGTTTAAACCTAAAACAGGATAGCCTAAATATGGTGCTTTGTGTGAATTGTTCATAAATATGGCCCTAAATCCTCCAATACAATGCCTTAAACAAAGCCACTAGAAACAAACTCCAAAGTGAGACAGGGCAAATAATTACAGGCTGGCTTGGGGGTGTTATGTTAGAAATTTGCCCTTTCTGTAGGGTCACTCCAGAATTGTGCCTTCTGTTGCTGAATGTTTTTTTGTTGGTTCTAGGACTATGTACATGTTACCCATGCAGTAAAGTGCTAGTGTGTTCCCCTCCAAACATATTGAAATTGGTATACACCTAATTGGCACATTTAATTTACTTATACTACATGTATCCAGGGCCTGTAAATTAAATGCTACTAGTGGGCTGGAGCACTCATTGTGCCACCCGTTAAAGTAGCACTGTAAAGCATGTCTCCAGAACTCCCCTTGCAACTTGGGTGTGCACATTTAAAATGCCATTTCGACCTGGCAAAATAACCTTTTGCAAGGCCTAAATCTCCCTTTTAATATGTATTAGTCACCCCTGAGGTAAGTCCAAAATTAGAGTACCCTATTGGGACCGATGCCAAACAGCAACCTAATTAAAATTGATGCCTTTCTGAGCACAGACTTTGGACTTCACCCACCTGGAGCTTTCCCAACTTTTTCGAGCCCTGCTTCGAATCCGGCTTGCAGCTTGCCCTGTCGATGACTCGCCAATGACCACTTTTGCTCCATAAATGTTTCTAAGTCTAAAGGTCAATTTTCCACCAGGACGAGCCTGGTCCCTGTATATATGCAGTGCTCCACCAGAGTCGGCCTTAACTTTTGACCATGATGCAGTCTAGCACGACCAGATAACAGTAGTTGACACTTTGTGTTTTTTGGTGCTATTTATTAGTTCAGACATAAAAAATTCACATCGCCATTTCTACTTATTGGATTTTTGTCATTTTAGTGTACATTTATTTATTATAACAGTTTCTATTTTCCTAAATTGGTTTGGAATTTTTCTTGCAATGTGTTTTTACTGTATTTCTGTTTAAGTGCTGCTAAATACTTTACACTTTGCCTCTAAGTTAAGCCTGACTGCTTAGTGCCAAGCTACCAGAGGGTTAAGCATGGTGGAATTAGTGACTTTAGTGGTTCACCATGACAAGATTGTGATTATTATTTGAGGTGGGTCCTCACCCTATTCAACTAATTCTCCAATTCGGTGTAAAAAGGATCCTCTGTGCTTTTGTGGTCTGCATATTTGTTATCAAGATACCACTGCTTCCATTCTTTTCTTTGTTTGACTAAGGGTATGAATACTTTGTTGTGGGTGTATAATATATAACCTGGTTTGAGTTCCAAATCAGGCTCAGGCAAACACACAGTATCAATATCTTTGATAGCCTATTGTAGTTGAGTTTCCCAAGTTCAGCGGTGTTTTACAACTACTACTTCCCAAGTAAACATAATCGATAGAAGTTCAGAGTTTTGATCTGAGATTTATATTCCTAACAGAGCTAATTTTAAAACAGTCAGATACTTGTGATTAGTAACAACCACTAGATGGAGAGTTCCATCTAACTAGTGTGTTCATTAAAGATTACTATTATGGATAGCTAATAGTATTTTGTAGGACATTGTATAGTTCACGTCTGCAGAAGATATGGTTTTAGAGTGATCAACAATTATATGTTTTAAGAAATTGGGTAATATTCATAGTTATTTCCAGGGTGAACCCTCATATTCTCTAAATTTACCTGAGCTCAACCCCTGACAGCAATATCACAGAACAGACAGGTTAACTTAAGGCAATATGTAAAGCATGTATGCAATACCAAATAGTAACTAAGTCAAACCCAATAAAAAACCCAAACCATATAGGAAAATAGAGTACATTTTAATAAATAAAATGACACCAAAATTGTACAATTTAGGGGACCAGGAGATGTGAGTGTTTTCAGTTTTAAATAAAGATAGCACCAAAAAAAGTTAAACTCCAACCATGGTTGACTGGTCATTGTAGAACAGAACCTAGGTGGAATTTCAGGAAGACCTCGATGGGGAGAGGGTGGAATACAGAAACCAGGTTTGACCCAGTCTGAGATTTTACTTGAGGACTCAGTTCAACTGGGCAAGCCAAGGTAGCAGCCTTTAGCTAAGAAGGCTTCCACAAGGTCAGTTAGCCATTGGACGTGGTTCCGATGAAGCAGTTGGTTTTTGCCAGGGAAGCTCAGAATTTCGTGCCCAGGGAAAGTGCCTTGCAAGCAGGATACTTTTAGTGCATTAGCCTAGTTAACATTCCTACGTTTACACTCAAAAATTGATTTCTACTTTAGGGGATGTGTACAGAGAGCAAAAAATCATTGATATACACATCCTACGCCATGACTGTCTGCCTGCCCAATTTAGATCTCATTGGTATGATTGATGAATCTCTGTCAAAACTCTGCTGTCTTCGCTGTCGCTGTTCTTAATCTACTCTGTCAATGGAGTATTGTTGTAAAAGGGGCTGACGGAGGCATTGCAGCCATTACACTTCCCGGCCAATTTTGAATTAGCTTTCTGCCCGCGTGTTCTTGACTGTTAACGATCCACAACTGAGCTGGTAGTCTTGAAAATATAAAACGCTCAAACACAGCCACCCTACCTTTTCCAAACACTAGATCAAGATGAACGTGATGCAGCAAGGCTTTGGTTTTCTGCTCCTCGATATGGATGAGGAGCCATGCCGACATTGGTGGAATTTTAGGTAAATAAACAGTTGTTTCGCATTTGAGATGGCTCCTCCTTTCCAAATGCATGTGTTAGTCTAAACTTTTATGTCAGTTTGAAGTATTATACTATATACCCGTGTTTGGCTCCTTAATTATGCCTTTTCTTTGTGAATGCTCTTATTAATGATTTAATGGTTGTGTATTTTTAATGTGCTTTACATTTGACATTTCCTTAAGGTTTTAATATTTAAAATATTAAATTTTAATAGTGCTTAACATGTTCTTTGAAATATATTAAAAATATAAAATAATTGTATTATTTACATCATTATTACTGATGCTGGAAATACAAACAAAATCTACTAAATATATACAGCATGTATTATTTTGGATTTCTATATATTTTAGAATTTTTATTGAATGGATATAATGAAGTGTTTGTGTCACTATGTGCCAAGCAGTCCAAAGTGTCTCAGTTTGGATATTCTTACAAAGAAGCCAAGGATGTACCACTTTCCTCAGAATGTCACAGGTGCATTTTCCACTTTTATTGTGGCAATTGTTAAATATTTTCTGGTTTAAAAAAACAAACTAGAAATGTGTGTAAACAGACACACACCGGAAGTCAGCCACCTACAATTAGTCCACCACCTGAGGGTTCTCACTTTAAGTGTTATCTCCTATTCGTAATGCATCGGTTAGAGATCCACCTCTTTAGTATAGTAAGTAACGCATCCATGCAACATTAAAAGCATTCTTACATCTACAAATCATCTTCTTTAATCTTCTCCAAAATTTCAATTGTGTCTGATTATATGTGTCACTAAATCAAAGGGACACTAACTCCAACCTATGAAAAACAGATGATGCTAGGTTTCTTAATTGCAGTACAATTTCCATACCATCAGTTAACATTTTATTAACATACTCATGAATTATTTCTAATATGTTTATTTTTGTAACACATATATAGTAAGTGTACCACACAACTATCACTGTTGATACTTGTCAACATCTTAATGTAAATAATTTACATCTTTTTATAAAGTAATTTGTATTTACTCTCAAAACATGTGTTCACCCGAGTATAGTTTTTTGCTTGCTGTCAGCCTAAATTAAATGAACTAGAGTTTTCACATATACGTTCAAAGTCTTTTAAAGAGTTCTTACCTTTTTCTTATTTTATAAATTGTTCAAACATTTCCGTAGAAAACATTTTATCATCAGTATCAAAATGTATAAACAACCAATATAGAAGTAAATGTCAAACAGAATTTATGAAGGGTATTTTTATTAAACAAGTGGTAAAAATAAGTCTTCATCCATTCTGGGCTTAAAAAAAGAAACAGGAGTTCAACAAAATATCAAGTGACCTATCACATTATGGGCCTTATTTACGAGGCCCCTAGCAGCCACTTTTTTGGTGCTCCGGTGGTGCAATGTGCTACAGCATATTTACAAGGCCACGTAAAGCCATTTTACGTGGTTTTTCATGGCCTTCTAAACATGTGCCCCTTTTACGCAGACCACTGAACAGCAACACAGCAACCTCTATAATTCAAGGGGAGGAGAAGGGTGTGACATTTTTTTAAAGGGTTGGGGATATCAAAGGGTTAGTGAGAAGATGTACATTTTGGGTGGAAATTCTGGGTTAGGCAGCGGTGCTGGGTTCAGAGGTGAATGTGGTACTTTGGGAGGGTGTGGTTGTTTGGGTGATTGTAAAAAACTGGGTTGTTGAATGACTTGAGTGTGAGCCCCAGACAAGCAAAATCCACAATCCCTTGCAGGCTGAACCACAAAAAGTAACACAATTGACCTATGCTTAACCCTGGGTAGGTTGGCACAAAAAGCAGACAGGCAGCATGCAAACAGTAATACGTTGAGAACACAACACAAGCAAATTTCCAAACCAATTTAGAGACATAGAGTAAATTGTAATAAATTATTTGACACAAAACCCATAAAAATCCAATCTGTAAAACCGGAGGTATGAATTTTTAAAGAATAAACTGTAACATAGTGCCTAAAAGATAAAAGTGCCAACCGCAGACATCTGGTTGCGCTAAACTTGGGCAAAGTCAAAAGTTAAGGCTGACCACGATTGAGCGTGGGTCAGACACAAGAAGTGTATTGTGCTCGGTCAGCACTTACCTTCTGTCTTAAAATATTTTAAAGAAAAAGTGTCGGAGGAGGTAGAAGTTCAGTCCTTCAAGGCTGCACAAGTGTCCGATAAAGGAGCGTCATCATCGGATAGCCGTGGAGCGAAGCTGGAGTGAAGAGTTTTACCTTTGGACTTAGCCAAAGACAGTTCCACAAGGTCAGATACCCCTTTAGAGAAGGACCACTGATATGGATTTGCTGCTGTGGAGAAGAGCGTAGCAGGAGAAGCCTGAATTCAATCTAACCCGCGATACACCTGTGGCAGATAAGCGAGCAGGTTGGTCCCGGTCTCCTCCTGGTTCTCAGGGCACGTTTGAGCCAAATTTTGTGTACGTCCTCAGTTTTGGAAAATGGCCATCTGGGCACCTTTAGCCCCACATTTAATGATCCAAGAGAGGGTTGAGACCTCTCTGGGTTTCAGGACTCGCTCAGACTGGGTCCAGGGGTGGGTTCAAGATGGTGGGAGTCTGTTATGTCCATGTGGCTCTGAACAGGAGGCCAGCAAACTAGCCCTTGGTGTCACTTCTGGTAGGCCTGGGTACAGGTGTAGATGTAGGGCTCAACAGTAGCCTCTAACTGTTCAAGGCAGGCTACAGGCAGTAAAGCAGTCCTTCCAGGTACAGCAGCAGTCTGGCAGATTGCACAGCAGGCCACATCAGCAGGCAGTCATTTGAGAGCCTTCCGCAGATCCAGTAGTGAACTGAAGAGTGTGTCTGAGAGCCCTATTTTTATACCCAGGTTCCCAGCTACCAGAAGGTGGGAAAAGTTTCTGGAAAGGTCCTTTGAAGATATGGAAGTTACCTCCCTCCCCTGGCTCCAAGCTGGCTGCACTGACAATGCACCGTTGTAAGGCCTATTGTGAGGAGACAGGACACAGCCTATTTAGGCGCAAGTGGGGCTGCACTCAGCTCTGCCTCCCCATCCTGCCAGTTCATGGCCCTTTGAGGCTCAGCTAATCTCACAATTGTGTGACTGTCTGGACTGAATTCACAAAGTCTAACTGTCAGCTACACCCAGTCATGTGTCCTAAGATAGGCTGCAGACACAAAGGGCTGAGAACAGGAAAACGCCAACTTTCTAAAAGTGTCATTTTCAAAATTGTAATGATAAATTCAACTATACCATCAAAGAGGGTTTATCATTACAATTTCATAGGTACCAAACATGCCATATCTACCTCCTCTCATTTAGGAACTACAGCTTATTAAATGTAATAAGAAATTTCTGATGTTATCCAATGGGAGGGGTAGGCCTCACTGTATTGAAAAATGAATTTGAGAGTTTTTCATTACCAGGACATGTAAAACTTAAAAGTACATGTCCTACAATGTAATTATACAGCACCCTGTCCTATGGCCTACCTAGTACCTACCTTAGGGGTGTCTTCTATATAATGAAAGGGGACTCTAAGGCTTGGCAAGGGGTTTTAAATGCAAATTCAACATGGCAGTGTGCCACTGCATGCAGGCTCCAATGGCAGGCCTGCAACATGTTTTGGAGGGTTGTACGACAGTACAACGCAGGTAAATACATCGTATGCCTTTGCCACAAATTTTTTTGCACGAATGCTTTTATTGCAAATATGCATTTACAAAGCATGCCAATACCACGCATTGTTTTTAGATTTAAAAACAATGTATTTGTGGGGGGAAACCCCCCACCCCCTCCAACTTACCTTAAATGCGTGGTATTGGCATGCGTTGTAAATGCACATTCGCGGTAAAAATATGCATGCTAAAAATGCGTTGTAAAGGCACAACGAGATAATAACCTCGTTGTAAAGGCTGTTTCCTGTTTTGGAGGGCTACTTAAGTGGGTGGCACAATAAGTGTTGCAGGCCCACTGGTAGCAATTATTTACAGGCCCTGGGTATATGATATACCACTCTACAAGGAGCTTACAAGTCAATTAACTATGCCAAACAGGTGTAAACCGATTATACAATGTTTTGGGGAGAGAGCACAAGCACTTTAGAACTGGTTAGCAGTAGTAAAGTGCAGAGAGTCCTAAGGCCAACAAAAATGAATTCAGCAAAAAGTGAGAGGAGGAAGGCAAAATGTTTGGGGGTGATCCAGCGATCTGGGACTAACAAATTTCCATTAGCTGAGCCCAATTCATTACCATACAAGTCCCTTCACGCTGGGTGAGTGAATACCAAACTTACGAATTTCTATTACCATATCATCCTCGCATTATCCATGGTGGCGATGCGATCTTTATTTATGAAATTAGGGTTTGGCAAGCTAATATTTGGATCTAGAATAATACTATTGCATGCTCATCATAAACCAACTCTAAAAAATGACAAATTCACTTATGAATTAATAATGTTTTATCTAAAATTATGTGATTGCTCGTCAAATACAATACAGCTCGAATCAACCATACAAGAAACAAAGGGGTATATTCACAAGAACGTGTGATAACTACTGCAAGAGTAGCGTAACGCAACATTCAATAACGCAGCCTATCACGGGAAAATAACCCCGTGTCAACGTGGAATTCACAACAAGGTGGTACCATGCGATAGTCTGCCGAAACCGCGGACAAAGTCCGCGATACAACCACCACGATGGAGATAAAAACACAAACCACAACACCAAAAAACACGCGATGGGCCAAAGCGCGATGAGGAAACCAGCGACAAGCAGCGCCAGGCCTGCAACACACACCTGGCAGGCATCAAAAACCTCCATAAAAGCAGAAAAAAACATCCACACACAAACTGACCAACACACAAGCACCATGGAGGCAGCCGGAGCAGGCGCAGAGGACCAGCGCAACCCCACAAGCACCCCGGACGACCAGCCTGGGACCTCGGGGACAGGGAAGGGCAAGGACAAGAAGACCAGGAAGAACAAGTTCAGTTCGCAGGCAAACAGGATCATAGTCACGGAGGTGATGGAACACCATCAACAACTCTTCGTCACCTCCAACGTGTCATTGGGCACCAAAAATGGAATATGGCGGGACATCGTCGACAAGGTGAATGCCGTCTGAAAGCACAAGCGGACAATGGACGAGGTCAAGAGGCGATGGAATGACATCAAGCGGAAGACCAAGGATAAACTCTCCGCCAACCTGAAGGCAGCAACGCAGACCGGAGGTGGGGGCCCAGCGCCACAGCTGGAGCTGGATGAAATGGAGGAGCTGGTGTCGACAGTCATCAGTGTGGAGACTGTGGCCGGAGTCGGGGGCCAGACACTGCTCGACAGGACACAACACAACCGCAACAGGGTGAGTGACCACCAGGTACTGGGGGACGGGGGAGATGGCCACAATGGCACACATGCACAAGCAAGCAGGGCACAGTGCACACCCACAATCACTCTGGGTCCTCACCCAGACCCACACACTGTCACAATGTACAATGCCATGCTGTCTGAATGTCAACCTGTACCATGCGGCTACATACATGTGGACATATTGTAATACACCATCTCCCCTTCACATCACAGGGGCATCTTCAACACCTCCTGCAGAGCAGTCTCAGCCACTCTTCACTGATGACAAGGAGGAGGACAACACCAGCATCGACATCCAAACCATCCAGGACCTCATTGACCACCTCCGCAACCCACCTCCAGGATCAGGGCAGCCCAGCTACATCCATGAGACCCCACCCACCAGCCAAACCACCCAGCAGGAGGCACCCACAGCCCCGGCACCCTCACAAGACCCCCAGGAACAACAAATGGCCTTCCAACGCCGTGTGCTGGAGGGCCAGAGGGAGACGGCTGAGCAGGTGCGGGTGGGGTTCGAGCGCCTGGCTAACAAACTGGACGCCATCCTTGGGTGTCTATGTCCGCCCCATGGCCTCCAGCGAGCCCTGACTGACATCTCTGGAGTCATGACGCGGAGGGAAGAATACCTGTCTGCTCACAGTGGCCCAAGCGATGCCAGCCTTTAGCTGGCACACATGCGGAGGCTCATGGAGGACATGGTGCGGATGGAGGGGGAAAGGATGGCACATCAGCGAAATGTAGCTGGGATCTACAGTGCCCTGCATGTCCTCGTCATAGCATTGCTGCCACAAGGCGTGGCGATGATGAATGCTGCTGCCCCCACACCATCCACATCTCCCCCCCCTGGTGTGTCAGTGCCTCCCAGTGCGGCAGGCGTATCCACTCCGGCACCTGATGTGTCACTGCCACACAGTGCGGCCAACAATCCACCTCCGGCCCCTGATGAGTCAGTGGCACACAGTGCCGCAGCCGGCACTGCAACACCCACAGGTGGGGCAGGGCACACACCCGGGGACGAGGACGTGGATGGGACTGTGGTCAGGAGGACCAGGCACTAGCATCCATTACCGCCACCTTGCCTGTTTCTGCTTGGTGCCGCACATGGCCTAAAGACCTACCACTGACCCCCGATACACTCCGAGGCACTCACCTTGGACAGCGACATGGACTGCCACATCCTGTTTGATGACCAATGACACGGCGGACAGACTGCGGACTGTACCCTTCCCCTTCCGCAGTACAGGTCATCCCGGGATGGACACTGGCTGGCCCTCCATGGGCCCATATTGTGTGGTGTGCTCGGCATTGCCCTGTACCGCTCCAGCTGCATGACTGCACTGGATGTGCAAATAAACATCCAGTGACGCACTGCTGTGTAATGTCTTACGTCATTCCTGTGTGGATGTGATGATGAATGTGGGGACAGTGCCTTCCCTTGCGTCAATGATGTTCATCCTGTGGGATGCCAGTAAGGGGTGCGACATTGCATCTTGTGTAGCGGGTTCCGTGAACACTGCAGCAGGGACACACGCATCAGTCACTTCCTTGTCCGGACATGGACTGGACCACGCCCAGAGCCCATGAGTCACTGTTGCAAGCCCTGCGCTGGTCCGGCGTACGGCAGGCCAGTCCACTCCGCTTACGCACCGAGGGGGGCCCTCATTGCTACCCGTCGCAGCAGTACTCACTGGTGGTGTGCAGGTCACTGGTCTAGTCGTCAGCATGTCACAGCCACTCCCTGAGGGCAGGTTCTCACACACACCACACCCATCCGGCACAGGCGTCACAGGCCATGTGACTCCGCCAACATAAGGGGCCGACGACGTCACATTCCCCTCTTCCGGTGGTGACTGGATGACGGAAGCCCCACGGTTTGCACTCATATAGGGCCCATGAGTTGCTGCGCACAGGGTTAGTGGCATCCGAGGCCTGTGAGTACGGCACAGGCCTACCACCACGTGGCGCAGACTGGGGTTGCACAGGGTTAGTGGCATCCAAGGCCTGTGAGTAAGGCACGGGCCTACCACCACGTGGCGCAGACTGGGGTTGCACAGGGTTAGTGGCATCCAAGGCCTGTGAGTAAGGCACGGGCCTACCACCACGTGGCGCAGACTGGGGTTGCACAGGGTTAGTGGCACCAGAGGCCTTGCGAACGGCACAGGCACCCCGCCACGGGATGGTGACTTTGGGTGCACTGAGTCAGTGGCACCTTGAGCTGCTGAGCGGGTGTGCAGCCTGCGATGATGCCCCGTCCCGGTGGTCCGGACAGCTCAGGTTTTGTGTGCCCTGCTGGACCGCAGTGTAGGCCAGAGCCAGCGGGCAGCGTGGGCCTACCGACCCTTGGCGTCGCTTCCGGGATGCCAGAGTTGGTGGCACCCATTGGGCTGAGCAGGTGTGCAGCCTGCGATGATTCCGGGTGCACTGGTATGTCCTCTGCCATGGAGTAATCAAGACCCAGCACCAAACGTGAGACCTGGTGGCCTGCGGAACGGGGCTGCATGATGTGGAGGGTGCCATGTCCGCGGGCCCTGGGCTTGTGGCTTGCAGCGGCACGTGGTGGGACCTCCTGTCTACGCGCCGGTGGCGGAAGTTGAGCATTGAGGCCTGGGTGTGCATGGGCGGGCATGCTCCAATGGGCGGTGGGAGGGGTTGGGGTGCCTCTGCCTGGGTGTGCATGGGCAGGCAGGCGATGTTGTCTTGTGCAAGTGTGTGTACTGTGCCAGTCATGTATCTGGGCTCTATTTCAGCTGACGGCTCTGAATGAGATGTGTGACCTGGTGAACTGCCCTACATACCTGCACGTGGTTGGAGACACACCGGTGGCAGCAGGTGAGCAGTGTGGCCTGGGTGTGCAGGGGTGGCACTTTCTCTCTCTCTCCCTCTCTTCCTCTCTCTCTCTTCTTCTCTCTCTCTCTCCCTCTCTTCCTCTCTCTCTCCTCTTCTCTCTCTCTCTCTCCCTCTCTTCCTCTCTCCCTCTCTCCCTCTCTCCCTCTCTTCCTCTCTCTCTCTCTCTCTCTCTTCCTCTCTCTCTCCTCTTCTCTCTCTCTCTCTCTCCCTCTCTTTCTCTCTCTCTCCATCGCTCTCTCTCTGTCCCCTGATGTGCGCAGGACACACCTTCCCATCATGTTTTTTGTCTTACAGGCTGTGACCTATGTATTGTCCGGAGGGGAGCGGCCATGTGTCTTCATTTCATTTCGTTGTTCATTTTAATAAAGTTTCATTTTTTGCTTCGAAAGTGAATGTGTGCTGGTCATTTCTGTGACGTCACATCCATGTCACCAGTTGTGATTGTGCGGCATCAGGCGGAATATTTTGTACATGTTTAGGTGTGGCTGATGTGGCATGTCTTTGTTCGGGGGGGTGCCAGGGAGGGGTGGTCCTGGGGTGGTGTCGGTGGGTGTTGTGGCCCTTTTGGGTGTCCGGGCCGCATGATGTGTGGCTCCATGGCATCTGTTGCCCTTCGGATTTGGCCCTGGGCTGTGCTCCCTTTTGTGGTGCTGGCTGCCGTCCGAGTTTACACCAGGTCAGAGCAGGTGTAGATTTCCTGGTGCTAACGCGCCTTATCGCCTTTTTTGTGTTTTTATCGCGGATGTGGCTGGTCGTTGTGAATGTTGAGGTGTGCTGTTGTCTCGGCTTTAGTTACGGGAACGCCTACTCTGCATCTCATTAGCGATATTTGCGAGGGTCCTCTGTGGCGATGTTTTTTGCGGCTGCTATCGCAGGTAAACTGGTGCTGTGGGCTGTTAACACCGGCTTGTGAATGGGGGGGTAAATTTATCACGACTTTGGCTGCGATAAAGTGCCGTTAATTCGGCGACAGCTCCTTGTGAATATGCCCCTCAGGGGAATATTCCCAAGAACGCGTGTTAACTATCGCCAAAATCGCTTAACGCAACTTCTCACATCGCTGTCCATCGCGGGAAAACAATACCATGTTAACGCAGCATTCACAACCCGGTGGCACCATGCGATAGCCTCACGATAACACGACAAATGCCCGCGCTAAAATCAACGCGACGCCGAAAAAATGCGAAACCCCAACGCGGAAAAAGTTGCGACGTCCCAAATCGCGAATCAAAAAGCAGCGATAACCAGCGACAGGCTTGTGATTTCCACGCGACATGCGGGAAAATGCACCATAAAAGCAGATAAAAAAAAGAAGATAAAAAAATGTAACTGCGTACCACCATGGACGCACCCGGACCGAGTGCACAGGACAACGCGAACCCCACAAGCCCCACAGACGACCAGCCAGGAACCCCGGGGCCGGGGAAGGGCAAGGAGAAGAGGAAGAGGGAGACGGGGTTCAGTCCGCAGGAAAACCAGATCATCGTCACGGAGGAGACAGAACACAACCAACAACTGTACGTCACCTCTACTGTGTCATTGGCAACACAAACGGAAACATGGCAGTACATCGTGAACAACGTGAATGCAGTCGGAGTGTCGAGGAGGACAATGGAAGAGGTCAAGAGGTGCTGGAATGATGTGAAGGGTAAAACCAAGAAGAAACGCTATGCCAACTTTAAAGCAGCAACGCAGATTGGAGGTGGGGGACCAGCGGCACACCAGGAGCTGGATGACAGTGAGAAAATGGTGGCCACAGTCATCAGTCGGGATACGGTGCCAGGAGTTGGGGATCGGGACACTGCTCAACATGACCTGACACAACATCAACAGAGTGAGTACCGACCAGGGACTGGGGGGACGGGGCGAGATGGGCACAATGGCACACATGCACAATTAAGTACAGCACACTGCACACCCACAATGACTCTGGAACATGTCCCTGATCCCCGTGCCACACAGCAGCACACATACAGAAACTCAGGGAATGTGTGTTGCATTGAATTTATTTGCACATGCTGTGCCTGTGGTCATTTTGCACTGTCTCATGATTGCCAAGCACTGACACAATGTGACGTCCTCATGTGAAGAAATTGTCAATGATGTTGTTCCTACGGGCTATTCCTGCTGCAGCTGCAGTGGGGTGTGGTCCACCTGCCTCATCTTCCTCATCATCGTCGGGTGCATCTGGAACTCGTAACCATGGGGCATTGGTGCGTACACATGTGTTGTGCAACACAAAACATGCAACGATCATCTTGCACATGATGACTGGGCTGTACAGGAGCCTCCCACCTGTGATGTCCAGGCACCTGAAACGTGACTTCAACACGCCAAATGTGCGTTCCACGATGCCCCTGGTGCGTTTGTGGGCCGCATTGTACTGCCTCTGGGCTTGTGTGTTCGGGGCTCGGAGGGGTGAAATCATCCAAGGGCAGAGTGCATATCCCTGATCACCTGTGACAGTGCAGAGAGACATGAGTCAATAGTTGGTTCTGCATGATTTGTTGGCAGGCTCACTAGTTCATTGGCATGTGATATGTGTGTCATAGTGATTCCGGTTTGACATGTACTGCTAGTAGCAAATGAGCGCCATCAATGTGTATTACGTAGCCTCACTGCTGCTCCTCCCTCCCCCGAGCCTATTTCCTCGTGTGCGCTGCGCGCTTGCCTCACCTGCACTCCTACGGCACACCATTGTCATGCCTGTCTGCGCATGTTCACAAGCCTGACAACGACACTGTGATGTTGTGCGTTGAAGGTGGGTGGCCACGTGTGTGTGGGCCTATGGTAAGGATAGGGCGGACACAGATGTGGAGTTCATGGCTGGCCGAAGTTGCGATGCGGTCGAGGCAAGACCTTTGGCTCATGCTGCAGTAATAGCGATACACACACAACAGTTGGCATGTATGATCCCGGTCCCCCAGCGGGCTTGCGCTCATTCATTAATCCCTTCGTCCGAGCCCGCACTCTGGGGCATGTTACATTGCAACTTTGTCCATTGCGGGATGGGTGGCGCTGACACCACAACAAAGACACACGCATTAGGTACTAAATTGGCAAGCCCAAGACTTAACCACGCCCAGAGCCCTGGGGTGATCATCCACACCCCTACGCTGGACTGCCGTACGCCAGCCCACTCCGGCAACGCTTACAGGGGGGTACGACACAGCTACATGTCCCAGGTCTACCCCACTGCCTGAGGTGACATGGTTGCGTCCGCTGTACACAGCACAATGTAATGTGGTAGGGCCTGGGGCCCTCATGCACACACAATGACCACACGGACACACTTAGATAGTATGTGGAACTGGCTACGGGCACGTGCGCCCGGACCCTTTATTGCCAGGGTCACATGTCCAGTGACGCCTGTGCTGGATGGGTGTGGGGTGAGTGTAAGCCAGCGCTCAGGGAGTTGTTGGCGCTGGCAACAACTACAACAGTGATATGATGATCAGAAGTTCACAGTTCAAACAGCAATGGTCCACGACTTGAGCTGCACAGAGTTAGTGGCCACGGATGCACTACGGCCGGCACAGGCACACCGCCACGGGACGGTGACTACCGGTGCACTGAGGTAGGGCCACGAGAGCTGAGCGGGTTCTCGTCGATGTCCAAGGCAAATGTCGCAGAGGGTTTCGGGGGACAGTGGAAGGTGTTCTTCCAGGGCATGATACAGAGGGCAGTACCAAGCAGACACATGCAATATGGAGGAGATGAATGCTACAGACTCATGTTTAACACTAAGTCATTACCAGCCACATGATGATGAAGACAACCCCCAGGCCATTGACTGAGACGCCACCAAAGTTCAACCAGAGTGTGTCCATGAATTTCGGGGCACAGAGTTAGTGGCACCAGAGCTGAAAGGGGATGCAGTCTGCGATGAGGCATGTACAATGGTATAAACTCTGTCATAAATAGATCAAGGCTCACTTCCAAATGTGTAACCTACTTGACCGTAGTGTGGGTCGGAGGCAGCGGTCAGCAGGGGCCCCCAGCCACATGTCCTTGGCTTGCGATGCACAGAGTCAGTGGCACCAGGGCAGTTGTTGGTGGGGTTCGGTCTCCTCCGTAACGAGGATCCTGTCTGTCATCCGGACTGAATCACGTCTTCCTCTTACTCCTCTCCTAGCGTGCAATGATACGGACTCTGCCATTGTAAAATCAAGACTCAGTTCCAAATGTGTGACCTACTTGACCGCAGTGTAGGCCTGAGGCAGCGGTCAGCGCGGGGCAACGGCTGTTCAGGCTGCTCCTCCTGGTACTCTCACACACGACGTTGGAATGCCATGTGGCGATGATTTGTGGTTGACGGAGGTAGTGGCACCAGAGCTGTGCGTGTGTGCAGCCTGCAAGGATGTCGTGTCCTGCCTGGTAAGGATTGTATTGGATTTGTGTGAGGCCTGCCGGACCGCAGTGTAGGCAGTACACAGGTGACCCCGCAGTGCTGGGCCGCAGTGTAGGCCGAAGGCAGTAGTCAGCATGGGCCCACAGACACGTGTCGTTGGGATGCTATGCACAGAGTCGGTTGCACCACATCGTAGGGAGTACGGTGATATAAACCCTGCAATAAACGTATGTACTCTGCCATTGAATAATCAAGACTCAGTTCCAAATGTGTGACCTACTGGACCGCAGTGTAGGCCGGAGGCAGCGGTGGAGTACGTCAATGAGAAAGGAGTAATGGGGGGCCTGTGTCGCGGAGGCCGTGATGGTCTGAGGAGGCTGCCATGGTCGTGGGCCTCGGGCTTGGAGCTTGCACCGGCACGTGGTGGGCCCTCTTTGACACACGCCGGTGTCGGCAGGTGAGCAGTGCGGCCTGGCTGCGCTGGGGCAGGCATGACGCTTTTTGGGACCAGCGGCCTGGGGTGCAGCAGGCTCACAGGATCGCAGGCACCGCCGCTCACGGCGTCGGCCTCGTGGCGGGGTGAGAGGCGCAGCCCTGGCAGACACGTTGGCCATTCCGGAAGAGAACCACGCCCAGAGTAACGGGCTTTTTATTCATACCCCTACGCTGGCCTGGCGTACGCCGGGCCAGCCCACTCCGCGCACGCTTACAGGGGGGGATGTAACAAGCTACATTTCCGCATTGTTCCCCGCTGGCTGCGGTTACATGGTTGCGTCCACTGTCCGGTACACTCCAGACACCAGCAGTGTATGTCGACATGGAAGTGTCTGTGGTCTGCATACTGCGGTCTGTCCAGCACATCCACTCCACACTTGGCATTGTGTGCATTCTTATTCATGGGTCACTTGCCTCCTTCGCACATGCCGGGTTCCCACCTCTCCCCACATTCTGTAATTGTGTGGCTGAGGTGCCATGCCGTTGATGGCTTGTGTAGATGGCTAGCCCAGGTTGCCACAGTAAGTAGTGTTGTCGTGTTTGGAATGTGGGGATGTTGGTTGTCATGTTGTATGTGATTTTGAGACGTGTGCATTCCCAGAGTTGTGAGTTGTCTGAATGTGGTGTTGATATGTGTGGTGTGTTCCGTTGGTACTTACCGACGAGCAGTGCATTCCCATAGGCGGCATCCTGGAAGCGCTGGTTGATGATGGACTGTCGGAAGATGAAGGAATCATGCACACTGCCTGGGTAGTTGGCGACGACATTGGTGAAGAGTCCCCGGTGGTCCACTATTGCCTGCACATTGATGGAATGCGTGTGTTTCCTGTTGCGGTAATTGTGTGCAGTGGCGGCAGGGGGCACGAGGAGTACATGTGTGCAGTCGATTGCCCCCAAGATGTGCGGGAAGCCAGCTATGGCATAGAAGCCTTGGTTGATCTCCAGCTGTTCCTGCACAGTGTGTGGGAAGTAAAGTTGCTGGGGTACCAAGCTGATGATGGCATCCAGGACAGGTGTGAGGAACTTTGACAGGGCTGGCTGTGAGACTCCTCCGACTCTGGCAGTTGTTGGTTGGAAGGTCCCAGAGGCCAACAGGTGCAGCACGGCCAACAGCTTTGTCTGCGGAGGGACGTTGGTTCTCCGCTGTGTTGGTACCGTCAGCCTGTGGGCAATGATGGTCAGGATGCGTAGGATGGTTGTCCTTTTGAGCCTGTAGTGGGCAATGACTTCCTCTGGCGTTAAGTCTCCCAGGCTGGTGCGAATTCGGAAGTTCTGGTGTCTTTGTCTGTGCTGCCTCTGTGGTAGTCCGGGGGGGAGGGCCTGGTGGGGTGGGGGTCCTAGGTGTGGTGGCGGTGGGTGTTGTGGCCCTTTTGGCGCTCCGAGCTGCATGATCAGTAGCTCCATGGCATCTGTTGTTCTTCTGGTGTGGCTGTGGTCTGGGCTCCCTTTTATGGTGCAGGTTGTCGTCCGACTTAACACCAGGTAGGAGCAGGTGTTAAATCCCTGCTGCTAACGCGCCTTATCGCATGTTTTTGATTCTTATCGCCGTTCTGGCTGGTCGTTGGGAATGTTGCGAAGTGGTGTTTCCACGGGAACGCCTACTCTGCATCTCAATAACGTTAGTTGCCGGTGTCATCCGTGGCGATGTTTTTTGCGGCTGCTATCGCAGGGATACTGGTGATATCGGCTGTTAGCACCAGCTTGTGAATGGTGCAATGAATTTATCACCACTTTGGCTGCGATAAAGTGCTGCTAACTCGGAGATGAGTCCTTGAGAATATGCCCTAATATTTGAGAAATAACAAAGAACATCTCATAAACGATGCATTGAGTGAGTGGATAGGTGTAGAGACAAAAGTTTAGAGACAAAAGACATTTGCAAAATGATTATGCAAATTCAGATATAATACTAACCCACAAAGGAAATTAGGAAAAGTACTCTCTGGCCATGAGAGCAGCAAGGCCCCTCAGAAGAGTTGAAGAGCAAAGACTAAGTCAGGATTCAGCAAACAGGAACAGTCAGCCCAAATAGGAATAGGAGACAGCAACGCAGCCCTCTCCTCTCGCATAGTAGGGAATCACGCAACCTAACCCCACCCACCGAGTACCTAAGTTATACTCTAAATCACAAGAAAGACCAACCCCCAATGTATCATAACACACAATTTCTCTTCATTCTATTGGTTGAGGAAGGGGGTGTTCTATCACACCACTCTCGTCGTGACAACCCTGCAAAATAGTCTATTGTCCCTTTTATTCATTTTATCAACTTCCAACCAAGGAAATACAAATTCGAGCTTCCTTCATATACACATTTCCTCCATTTCAGTCATGTAACAACTTTTGTGCCTCGATTGTTCAATTGCGCTGCTGTCTAAGGAAGTATTCTGGCTTCAAAGATTAATTTGTTTTTCCACGCAAACTTTGGCAGGCACACAGGACCCATGAAGGACAAACAGTTTCCGACTCCCCTTTCTTGCAGTTTTAACACACATTTATTTTCCAAAATGACTCTCGGGCCTTTTCTGCAGGGCAGAAAATCATACTTCTACGGAAAACAAACACAATTATTATTAATCACTTATAATGCTATACCATAAACGCACCCACCCTGTGTGTTGCATAGTTCTCATTTATACCCATGCGCTTCCCTAATAATGTTATTTCCAACGTAAATTAGTATAAAATAAACAAGCAGCATTAGTCCTTTTATTTTCCATTAATCATAAGCATTTGCGGCCTACTTTAGCTTTTATTTTGCGCTTGCGCAAGTTCATCTTCCCTCATGTTAGCCCTTTTTCGCATTTAGTTTTCACATCACATGATTAGTAATTTTCTCTATGGGGGTTCAAACCGAGCAGGTTTCATTTCGCGAAAACCCTGCTCCATCAATCCCCCCTTTGATGGCTACTTCGAGCCATCACTCAATAACCTACAAATGCAATTTGTCACCATTTTACCATTTTAGAAAGCTGTAGTTCTCTTTTGTTTCAACATAACTTTATCTATATCCTTTACTATTTCATAGTAATTTCCTCTCCTGTCTTCTAATTCTATTTCTTCTCTTTTCCTTTTTCTTGCTCTCCTTTTAACATCCTGTGTTCCATTCTTACATTTACAACACTTATATATCAATAATAGCATTAATATCCTGGTAGCAACTGCAACTATTGGTGTTAGTATCTTCCCTAATAAGCTATTACCAAAAGTATAAAACCCATTGCCCACCGAGGAGAAACCCTTACCAAGTCTCTCCCAAGCACCATCATCGTTCAGTTCTGTCAAATCTTCCCGCAAATGTGTAATATTCTTAATATATCACTCTAGGCTCTTACTTTTGTCAGGGATATAAGTACAGCACTGCTGAATATTTAACATGCTACTGACTCCACCCTCTTTAGCCAATAATACATCAAGGGCAAGTCTATTCTGCAAAACCATAGATCTTATCGCAACCATTTCAGTATCAATCATCAAAAACCCACCAGCAGTGTCTGTTGATAAACGATCAACTACTGTGGACAATATTCTAATTTTGTGTGAATTTAAAATTACCCCAACTGAAGGTATCAATGCTCCAAAAATATCACC
Organism: Calotriton arnoldi; assembly: GCA_963921515.1. Lineage (NCBI taxonomy): Eukaryota > Metazoa > Chordata > Amphibia > Caudata > Salamandridae > Calotriton > Calotriton arnoldi. The sequence goes on from CAWUFW010000984.1 coordinate 3,049,248, forward strand.
CACAATTTCCGCAGCACTAATTCCCCTCTTACTACCAATTAGTTCACTCTTCTTTTCATTGATTCTATGACTCTTGTCTAAATGATAGACCTTAGGAAAAACTATTCCCATATAAAAACACCCATACCAATGTGCAGGCAACCTGTAATAGGCATTCATACCACACACATAATAGATTCCAGGGAAAACAGGATCAGTACCTCCTCTTATTCCCCATCCTCCCGTAATTAGGAAAACATGATCACATTCACTGGAACCAATGAAATAGTTATTAAAGTCAGTTTTTAATCTAAGTAAGCAAAGCTTCCCTCTATGATGCCAATCTAGAGTCATTGCAGTGTATGTCTCACCCTTTTGTAATCACCTTCTCTAAAAGCCCACGAAGGTACATGGGACTTCTGCTCAGCAGCCTTTTTCTTAAATCTGTGTCTTCTATCTTCTACCAGATTAATAAACTCAATCTCCTCCTGACGCAATCTGCAGGTCAAGTTATTTCTATGCGCATATATTATATCAATTGTTTTAGTCGAATGGTAGAACTCACCCATAAATTCTGAATTTCTAGCACTTTGTACTCTATTCATATTCCTTCTAATTGGAATTTCAGAAAACACTAGATCCATGTTTGAGTAGTAGTATTGTAGACTACCCCTCTCATAAAACAGACTGGTTAAAACACTACAAGAAACTCCATAGGTTAGAGGTAAGTGATGATAGGTCACTCCCTCATAGACAGACGATGGTAGTTGCATGCACACATAACAATCTCTCGCATCCATCGTATCAACATACTCATGCAACAATTTTGTAAAAACATTTAATGAAAGTCATTAATCGAGTTATCTTGGTGATAGACATTATCATCTATCATCTTTTCCATGTTAGTTTGTGAATTTTCTTTAAAATTATCCTCATCTATTTTCTCACTCAACTCACTATTAGTATTAATATTTCTATTAAAATACATAAAGTAAGGTACAACAACAATTAATGTTAACCAAACCAACATTAGTAATATAACACTAACAAAGCAAGCATTAATACATCTACATTTAAAACTTCGGTTTTGATATCCAGTCTCTGCCATATTTGCCTCAGCCATTTTTATAAAAACTAAAAAAAAAACTAAAACATACTGTATCCAAAATCTTTTAAGCCTTCTTGCTTGCTTCACCCCTCTTTTTTTTATATATCTTCACAGCCTTTGACTCAATTCCAGCTTTAACTTTCCACACTCCTCCGTTTGTACTTTCAATTTTCTGCACCCCAATTTTGTACAGTTCATTTAAGGTGGCTCGTAACCATTTGCGGGATTCAGTTCTGTAACAGTGTTTTCTCCACACCGATCTGTGTGCTCAGTCGCTTCAGACACCACATATGTCTATTCAGGTGCTGTGTACTTCTTGTTTGGAACTCTCAATCTTTTTGTTCTCCGAACTATATCTTCTTCTGAGTCACTTTGTTCTGTTTGGCTCGATACTTCCAATATCGTGTCTGCTGATTTTTCTTTCAGAGTGTATTTCAGTCTTTTCACTCCTTTTGGCCACACATCTCCTTTTCTGGCTTTCTTAACTTGAACACTTTCACCAGTTTCAGAGCCAAGTTCACAACTCCTTTTGTTTGATTCTTTTCTCTGCTGTATTTGCTCTTGATCTTTATTTTCATTCAACACTTCTTCATTTACATCAACAGCAGTCTCACGAGACCCAGTACCTGATGCCCACTTTATTCGACTTTGCTCAAGTTAAAGTTCAGGTTCAGACTCAGTTATTTCAGGCTCTTCTTGACCCTCCGCCTGTTCTTCCTCTTCTAGTCTTTCAAGCGGACTTGGGACTCTTCTTGTATGGCTCGCATGTATCCAATTTGGCAAGCCACCACACTTCACTGCTGTCGTTGTCACCAGTATCACTTGGTATGGCCCATGCCAACGTGGCTCCAGACATGACTTTCTCACATGCTTCTTCACCAGAATCCACTCTCCTGGACTTAGGCCATGTGCTTGTTCTTGCTGTGTTGTGGTTGCAACTTCTCCAACCTGATGAGACACAGAACGCACCACATCAGTCAATCCTTTGCAATAATCGAGCACTAGATCATCAGTAATATTCATCAGTTGATTTGCTGGTACTATTGGCTATTGGCTGTCTCATTGTTCTCCCCATAATCACTTCATGAGGAGACAATCCAGTCTTTTTATCAGGAATGCTTCTCAAACTCATCAAAACCAAGGGTAAATCATCTGGCCATTTCAGTGCTGTTGATGCACAGACTTTTGACAATCTTGATTTGATAGTGCCATTAATTTTCTCAGTTTGTAATGCTGCACAAATCATCCGAATTATTTCATTGTTGAAGTGTGTCCCCATATCTGTTTCTAAAGAGACTGGAAATCCAAACCGTGGTATTATCTCTCTCAAAAGCAACTTAGGAACTGTTAGACTATCATTTCGTCTTGTTGGATATGCTTCTACCCAAGGAGAGAACAAACAAACCACAACCAACACATATTTCAGTCCATTACAAGGAGGGAGCTCGATGAAATCTGCCTGTAATCGTGTAAATGGTCCTGCTGCTTTTCCAGTTCGTCCCCAACTAACAACAGTCTTTCTTCCTGGATTCTGCTGTTGGCATACTATGCATCTCTGGCAAAGACTCTCTGCAATGACCCTAAATTTTGGGTTATACCAAGACTGTTTGAAAAGCCTAATCATGGCATCTCTCCCTACATGTGTTAAGCCATGATACATCCTCACCATCTGAGACCAAGCTATCTGGCATCATTGGTCTCTCATCAGTATACACCCACACTTCATCCTCTACTCTTCGAGTACATCCTGATTTGATCCAGATTTCTTTTTCTTCTTCACTAGCTTCCTCCTGCAATTGTCTAACTTCTTCCCATGTTTCTACAGAAGAGAACATTAGGTGGCAATTTGTATCTGATTTTTTTGTTCCTTTGTTTATTGAAATTTAATTTTGTGCACAGAATTGTGCCACTTGATCAGTATACCGATTCCCACTCGTCACATAGTTGTTTCCAGATTTATGTGCCGGACATTTGACCACTGTAATTTCTTTGGGCAACTGTAGTGCAACTAAGAAATCCTTTACATCTTTACTGTTACTGATTGGTGATCCTGAAGGAGTCAGGAAACCACGTTGCATCCACAATTGTCCAAAGTCATGCACCACCCCAAAACCATATTGACTGTCAGTGAATATGGTTACTCTCAGATTTTTACCAATTATACACGCTCTGGTTAAAGCAACCAGTTCTGAAATTGGAGCTGAATTTACTACTTTTATACACGATGCTTCAAGAACCATGGCAACTGTACAAAAATCATAAGAAGCACGAGGAGCACCTCTTTCATCTCTCAAACAAGAGCCATCCACAAACATTACACAATCTGACTCTGTCAATGATGTATCTTTTATATCTGGCCTTGGTTTGATACACAATTCTGTCACATCCAAGCAATCATGGTCTGCTTCATCCACCACTTCCTCACGATTTGTACTTGGCAACAAAGTTGCTAGGTTCAAAGTAGTACATCTAGTCACAGTCACATTCTCTGTTCCCAGTATCACTCTCTCATACCTTGTCAATCAACTACTCATGAGATAGGAACAGGGGTGGGAGCACACCGCTTCAACCCCCAGCAAGGTTCGCCCCTGGCATTCTGGTAAATGCAGTCTCATGTTGCTTGCTTTGCTAGAGTATTCCAAGTGTTTCGCCAGAGTTGGCGCAGATAGTGCTGATCTCTAGACACGTGTTTCTGGTTCTTTAACCGTCATCAGTAGAGATTACAGGCTTCAAATTTGGGGTTTGCTGAGTAGGCTGCCAAACATTACATCAGGTCAAGTACCTCTCACTGGCGCGCGGGTGCTTCTTCCACGAGCTCGTCAGCTCAATGACTCACGGGAGTACTTTTAAACAGGAACAGGGGTGGGAGCACACCGCTTCAACCCCCAGCAAGGTTCGCCCCTGGCATTCTGGTAAATGCAGTCTCATGTTGCTTGCTTTGCTAGAGTATTCCAAGTGTTTCGCCAGAGTTGGCGCAGATAGTGCTGATCTCTAGACACGTGTTTCTGGTTCTTTAACCGTCATCAGTAGAGATTACAGGCTTCAAATTTGGGGTTTGCTGAGTAGGCTGCCAAACATTGCATCAGGTCAAGTACCTCTCACTGGTGCGCAGGTGCTTCTTCCACGAGCTCGTCAGCTCAATGACTCACGGGAGTACTTTTAAACAGGAACAGGGGTGGGAGCACACCGCTTCAACCCCCAGCAAGGTTCGCCCCTGGCATTCTGGTAAATGCAGTCTCATGTTGCTTGCTTTGCTAAAGTATTCCAAGTGTTTCGTCAGAGTTGGCGCAGATAGTGCTGATCTCTAGACACGTGTTTCTGGTTCTTTAACCGTCATCAGTAGAGATTACAGGCTTCAAATTTGGGGTTTGCTGAGTAGGCTGCCAAACATTACATCAGGTCAAGTACCTCTCACTGGCTACTCATGAGATGTTGAGTTTGTGTTCTCGTCAACAAAATCTCAACAGAATGTGGCACATACACTCTCACTGGATGTCCCATTACAATCGACTCACTCTGTTCCAAACTCACACAAGTAGCAGCCACCGCTTTCAAACAACCTGACAATGCTGCAGCCACTGAGTCCAAAGTAGCAGAAAAGTATGCCACTGGACGTCGTGCCATTCCATGTGTTTGTGTTAGGACTGAAAGTGCACATCCATCTTTTTCGCAACAGAATAGTGCAAAGCCCTTGCTGTAATCTGGCATTCCCAATGCAGGTGCTCCACAAAGACTGTGTCGCAACTTTACAAAAGCCTTCATACTTTCCTCATCCAATTGGATTGGATCGACTACATCTTTGTGAGTCAATCTCTGTAATGGCTTGGCTGTCAGTGAGAAAGCACTGATCCACTGTCTGCAGTATCCAACCATACCCAGAAACATTCGAACTTCCTTTTGTGTTCTGGGAGGTCCCATTTGCAAGATCACAGCAATTCGATCTTGTGATACTTTCCTGACTCCTTTCTCAATTTTGTGTCCCAAATACTGAACCTCTTTTTGACAAAATTGTAATTTAGCTGGTGACACCTTATGCCCACCTACTGCCAAATGATTCAGTAGAGCAATTGTATCTGTCACACATGCTTCTCGTGTCTTTGATGCGACCAATAGATAATCTATGTACTGCACCAACACCGAGTCTTCTGGCATTACCAATGACTACCAGACAATTTTTCAAAATCTGATTGAAAATTGAAGGACTCTCTGCATACCCTTGAGGAACTCGGCACCATGCCAAAACACGGTCTCCGAATCGGAACGCAAAAAGATATTGGCAATCCGGATGCAAAGGTATCGAGAAAAACGCTTGGCACAAATCAATCACTGAAAACCATTCTGCGTCACAGGGAATCTGATAAAGAATCAGTTCTGGGTTTGGCTCTATTGGACAACAAGGTACCACAATCTTATTCACCTTTCTCAGGTCCTGAACTATCCTGTACTTTCCGCTTGGTTTCTTAATCCCCATAATAGGTGAATTACAAGGACTTCCTAGTATCTCTCTCAAAATGCCTTGTTCAATCATTTGCTCAATTACAGGCGTAACTCCTGCAATAGTTTCAGGACTCATTTTGTACTGTGGCGTTTTTGGAAATTCTGCTCCCTGTTTGACAGATCTGAATAGGATCAACTCCTTTCATCAATCCACTTTCGTTCCCTGAAAAATCCCACACATCTGTCATCACTGTTTCTCTCAATTCAACAGGCAAATCCTTTGCTGTAAATAAAGGATACAAATCATTCACCTCTGTCCCTTGCCTTGCCATCATCACCTTGAATGCAACATCCTCATCTGGCGTTTGAAAAGCAATACCATCTGGTGTACAATAGATGGTGCAATTCATTTTACACAACAAGTCTCTACCCAATAGGTTTACCGGACTTGTGTCACAACACCACAAACCGATTTAAATCTCTAAACTCTCCAATGTGTACCTTCATTGGTTTTGTCACTGGAGTTTTGATAAGCTGATTCGAGACGCCCACAACTAGAATGGTATCTTTCGAGAGGGGTAGGTTTGGAATTTCTGCTGTTCCCACAGTAGAACGGGTAGCGCCAGTGTCTACAAGGAATGTAGACTTACCTGATCTTGCAGCTAATTTCGCTAGCTCCTCCCCTAACTTTACAATTTTAGGGGACTTCAATTTGCATTTTGACGATGCTCAATTGGCGCCGTCAGTAGAACTTGCCAATGAACTGGCAATATTCCAACTCACTTTAAAACTGGATGGCCCTACCCATACTAAAGGTCACCTGCTTGACCCTATATTTTCAAATATAAACAATCTATCTGTAGATAAGGCTGTTCCCATCCCATGGTCAGACCACTTCTTACTTCCCTTCGCATGGACGCTACCGGATGCCATTACACCGACTGCTAGAGCTATGAAATTTGCCCGTAAGTGGTCGATACTTCCCCTAAATGCCCTGATAGATAATTTAAACGCTACTTCTCCTCCATCGCACTCAAACCCCACTGTTGCTTATGACAATTTTAACAACTGGATTGAGTCAGCACTTGACTATGTTCTCCCAAGAAAACAGATCTCAGAAAGGGTGGAGGTAAAAAAAAAACCCTGGTATTCTCAACAACTACGTCAACTAAAGCAGATATGTAAAAAACATGAAAGAAGTTGGAGGAAAGATTTCTCTGCTTCTAGCAAAACTAAATATCGAGAAGCTATTAAAATTTACAAAGATGAAATAAAAAATGCTCAGGCTCTTTTTTACCAAAACAAAATTTTAGCTGTAAACTCTTCTCGTGAGATATTTAAAATAGTTAAATCTCTTCTCACACCCCCGACACCCTGTAAAGTCTTAAATAATGTTCAACTGCTGTGCAATCAAATCGCCGAATATTTTTCAGACAAAATACTAACCATATATAAATCATTTCCTCAAAACATAGATTCACTGGTCCCCTTATCAACTGCTACATCTACCCCTGAAACGTCGATCTTGTTGGAGGAATTTCCGCCCCTTGATCTTATCACTCTTCAAGGGCTTCTGAGAGAGCTAAAATCTGGCTCTCCCCTAGACCCTGCCCCTCCTACCATTCTCCATCAAATCTCAGAGGTTGTGTCACCAGTAATACTGGAGGTGATAAACTCCTCACTTAAGACAGGCATTGTGCCATCTCAATGGAAACATGCAAGGGTCAAGGCACTTCTAAAGAAACCTAGCCTCGACCCAGAAAACTGGGGAAATTATCGACCTATTTCCTTACTGCCGGGAATAAGTAAGCTAGCTGAGAAATACATCAATTCTATTCTATCGGCCTTTTTGGAAAACAACAATTGTCTCCATTCTACACAGACAGGATTCAGACCCCAACAGAGCACAGAAACTGCTCTTTTGGCCGTAGTAGAGGAAACAAGGAAGACTCTTGATAATGGAGGCTGCGCTGTCATTATATTATTGGATCTCAGCGCAGCCTTCGACACTGTCAATCACCGTTTAATGATACAAAGACTTGGAGAGGCCGGAGTGACTGGATTAGCCTTAAAATGGCTACAGTCTTTCCTTCAAAACAGGGTTTTTACCGTTTTTGAAGACGAATACTCTTCAAAACAAATTCCTTTGAAATATGGGGTTCCTCAGGGATCCTCCCGCAGCCCCACTATGTTCAATGTGTACATGAGATTGCTAGCTGAAACAGTATGCCCATTTGGGGTTCATATCGTCACATATGCGATGACACGCAGTTAGTCATCTCTATGAAACAAAACAATCAACATGAACCCGACTTAATCACCTGCCTGGAGAAAGTCTTTGATTGGATGAATAACTCATTCCTGAAACTTAATGGATCAAAGACTGAACTCATGCTGTTGGGGAAGTCTGCTCCCCGAAACATAGACCACCTTTGGCCTAGTGTTTTAGGTTCCCCCCCTGCCCCTAGAAAACAAATCAAAAGTCTCGGGGTCTGGCTTGATTGCAACCTCGATTTTAAGGCACAAGCACGTACAGTGGCAGCTAGCTGTTACAGCCTCTTAAGAATGATCAGAAGGATACTTCCCCTGTTACCTTTTACAGCTAGACTGGTGCTAGTCCAAGCTCTTATTTTATCAAGATTGGACTATGCTAATGTCCTGTACCTGGGAGCCCCTCTGGGTACCATCAAAACTCTTCAAACAGTACAAAATTGTGCAGCTCGCATGCTGATGAATATTCCCAGACGTTCCTCTGCAAAACCCGCACTTCTACCTTGCATTGGCTCCCTGTTCAGGAAAGAATCCAATTTAAGGCCCTATGTATCACTCACAAGTTATTTTCTGGCAAGGGTTCATCCTTGATCCGTTCCTGGATCCAACTCTATGTGCCTAATAGGGCCCTTAGATCTAAGAACAAAGGTTTAATCTTAGTTCCTAAGATTAAACGATCACGTAGTGGAGGCCGACTGTTTACTTACAATGCATCCAGACTTTGGAACGGTCTTCCCCTCCACATACGCTCTGAACCTGATTATCTCAAGGTCAGAAAACTGTTGAAAACTTTCCTCTTTCCGTGACCTCCTCATTATTACAGTTCCATATGGTGTCATAGCGCTGGGATGCCTCCGGGTAGCCATGTGCTTTATAAGTGCTCCTTCATTCATTCATTCATTACCTTCAACTTTCCCATCCACAAAAGAACCACACTGATCTACCTCAAGGGATGCGCCAAGCACGCACTCCTCCTCCCCCCTCAGGCACCGTCATTGAGATGTATCTGAATCACTCTCCAGACACTGTAACCAGTATTGTGAAACCATTTGTGCATTTTGATTCTTACCAACTTGTTCACCTGTATGGAAACCAGCATTCGCACTGTATCTCTGTACTTGAGCATTCACATTATTAGGCATAGGAGCTTGTGGTATTTGTACCTGTTGCACCTGCGGTGTAACTACCTGTTGCTGCTGCAGCTGCTGCTGATTCACAACCACCTCATTCTGCATCTGTGTATTAAAATTTTGATTCATTCCATTATTCCCTAAAAGGGTCTTACACTCGTTCTTCGAATGTCCCAACTTTCCGCACGCATGACAAGGAAATCTCAGTTTCATATCTTCCTTATTTCCTTTGCCTCTACCTTTTCCTTGAACAAGAACACCACCATTTGTCACAACACCAACCATGTTAGAAACCTGACCATTTTGAAAGTTCTGATTCTGCCCTTTTGCTTGGAAACGTGTTTGAGAATAATCCACAAAATTCCCACTCTTCTGTGCTGCTTTCACTTGTGCCCACATAATTTTTTCTTTCAATTTCTTATATCTTGACTCAATATTATCACTACAGTATTTTGCATATCGCAGAATTTCTTCCACTGTTTTATTCTGCCAGCAAATCAAATGTTGCTGAATCATGTTACTAATTTCTGGTTTCAATCCAAACACGAACTATATACAAAGTGTCCCATATCTTTGTCAGTTATGCTCTCAAAACCACTATATTGTTTGAACACCTGTAAAAGCCTCTCATAAAAAGCATGTACCGATTCTTTTGACTCCTGAGTCGTTCTATCAATCTTAACCCAATCTGTTTCTTTTGGTGAAATTTTACTCTTCAAGTAAGTAATTACCTAATTATATTTCTTCATCACTTCATCTGACGGGGCTCCAGTTTTTATATCTCTAGGATATTCCTCTTTCGGCCAATCTACTGCAATTTTACACTCAGTCCACAAATCAGCTGGAACCACAATATCAAACAAACCATCTAAGTCTTTCAACAAAACTTTTGAAACCTTCACAAACCTCTCTACTTGTTTATACCATTCAACAGGTTTTTCTCTCAATCTGGGAAACTCATTCGTAAAAGACAATATGTCCTGCCTTGACCAAGGAATGTGGACATATCCACCACCTGGAACTTCTCCCATCGGATATATCATTTCAGCTGTCACTGTTTCTGTGCCTGTTTCTCTCACCGGAAATAAAGGAGACGCAGTCGCACCCTTATTCACAAGCATTTCTTCTTTCTTTTTAGCCCATCTGCCTTTCCAACGTTCCAATTCACCCCATCTCTTCAAGGTGTTAATCAACTCTTTTATCTGTAGTCGTTTACCAGAAGCATTCAAACTCTCCAAATCCTTGTCACCAAAATCCAATCTATATGTCTTTTGCAAAGCCTTTGATTTTTCAATGTCCACTCCATATGCCTGTGCAGCTTCAGCAAACTTCTCATGCAAGCTCTTTGCTCTCATCGTAATGTTCTTACACACAAATAACAACTCTTCTTCCTGATATTTACTCAATCTCTCTGGACTAATTGTACCTAGAATCATTTCTTCTAAATCTGCTTTCAATCTACTCACATCCATGCTTGGTTTCATTTTACTAGACACCAATCCTCAGATCCATTCATCTAACTCTTCTGGCGACGGTCCTACAGATCCCCCAGAAGCAGGAGTCACTTCTCTCACATTCTGCATCAATTTCCTAGGCTCTACTTGCAAATTTCTCTTCAGTGTTTCCATTTGTCTCTCTGCTTTATCAATCAAGGTTCCCATCTCATTTGCTCCAGCACCATTATTACTCCTAGCATTATTCATTGGTACTGTTAATGCATGTACTCGTGAAATATTCTGATCCTCACTATACAAGGGAACTATGGGACCAATTGTCACTGGAACTGATAACGCCTCTGCATTTAAGCTCATTTGATTAATTCTCTGTGTCAACTCATTTTTCACCTTATTAATCACATCTAAATCTCTCTCCTGTGTAGTCTGTGAAGCTTGTGGAGCTTGTGGAGCTTCTATTTCAATCAATGGAGCATTTGGTGTAATTCTTTCCTGATATTCATGATATGGTGGAGGTCTATTTAATAACAACTCATCCAATAACTCATCATCAATTTCATTAGGATCTGGATCTGTACTCTCTACATTATTCTTTTTCTCTTTACTTTTCCCTCCAGCCTGATCCTCAGCAACAATCACCAGATATAATCCCTCTGAGATTACATCTCTCCTCCATCTTTTCATTTGGGCATCCCATTGCGCTACCGAATACCTACTGACTGTATTTCTATATTTTGTGCAGTCCTCTCTCTCTCTTCTATACGCCTCATGTTCCCATTCCTCAAGCGCCTCATACTGCATAGGTCTAGGATTTGGTCTCAATAGATTCATCTGATTTCTCAGTTCTCTAAAACCCTCACATTAAAAGTACAATTTTTTTGGAAAGCCAAATTTCCATCTGCTTCCGTATACTTCACCCAATTTTCCAACCATGTACTTGTATGATATCCACGCTCTAATGTCATAAAAGAAGCAGGCGAACCAGCAGGCGGTATAGGAACTCCCTCTCTAATAGGTATAGGCTCATCCTTTCTAAACAAGGTCTTCATCATTTTTAATAACTTCATTTTAACTCTCTCTTGTTACTCTAAACTCGGAAACAAACAAGGAAATTCTTCGGTAATTTCACTCCAATAGGGAAGACATGGCTTGGCAGTTCTGGCTGGCCTGTTCCCATGAGGCAAGGGGTCAAGACTGATTTGCATATAGCTGTGTCTGAACTGGGGTGGCAAAGTGAGCTAAAGAACGATGATGGATTCAGCCCAGATCTGTGACTGGGGGTGAGTGTCTGAAAAGTTTCAGCGCTCCGTCCATCATCTCCTTGTGTTTGCTTTGATAAAATTTGTACAGTCAACGGTTTATGAAAAAGAATAGCAACATCACCTTTACGATTGATCGCAGGAGAATATATTACTTGGCCTACCCATTTTCGTTTTAATTTAAGAGATTCTACATCATTACAATGAGTTTCCTGCAAAAAAGAAACAAGTGAGTTCAATCTGGACAAGTGAGAGAGTACCTTTTGTCTTTTGACAGGATGTCCCAGACCACGAACATTCCACGAGACAACGTTACACATATTGGGGAGTGGGATGAGAGACACAAGAATACAGGTGATTCGCTGCACCGACACTGCTGAAAACAGAAAGACACCATTTATTAAACAAATATGTAACACAATTTAAACAAAAACAAATAAAAAAGAAAAGAACATTCGTCATACTGTATAAAAAAGAGAATGAAGAACAACTAGGGGAATAGGAAGAAAGAGTGATAGTAAGAAAAAGAGATAGATCAAGGAAAGAGATTCAGATCTAAGACGAAGAGTAGAAGAGATATGCATGGGGTAACAGCACCAAAAGCAAGAAGAACGGCAGAGGAAAAGATACTAAGATATAAATGATATAACAGCCATATAGAAACAATATAGAAAGAAGTAGAGAGAATGTGAAAGTAACAAGAATTAGTTAGAATAATTTAGGAGCGCTGGGTAGAAGTATCCACAGAATGTGGAGAGATACTTTTTAGAAAAGATTTTAGTTTGACAGGATTGTCAAAAGAGCGTGTAGTGCCCTCATGAGTAATTTTACAAAAACAAGGATGTAAAATGCCTTAACAAATATGTAATTGTCTCATTACAGTACTGTTTGTTTTTACTACATGTAAGTCACAGCAATAGCAAACAGGGAGTCACCACAATCCTTTGTGACTAAGGTTCTTGCAATTCCAACATCCTAACGCAAATCAATCACAAGACAGGACCATGTAAATATCTTTATTGGGGATATTTAACTTGACTGAAGCGGCCATCTTTGTAAATCCTCATGCACAGAAACGGGCTTTGAAGCTGGGTCTATGGCCCCTCTCTTTCGGATCCCAGTAGCATTTTCTTTGGTCCCTGTTGCGTTTACCTGACGTCTCGGATTCTTCCTACAACTCTGGTTTGGAAACTCACCAGTTTCAAAGCCTCCTGGCATCTCTACTCTCAGATAAACTGCCCCCCACTTCATCTTTGCTTTTGGGCAGCCTGGCTGGTTTGCTAGGAAAGTCTCTGTGTAAACAGATAGCTACTCCTATTTCTGCTCAATTCGCCTTTCCTCGCACAATTTTCCCTGTCTATGGAACTCACTACAATAGCTGATAGAATCAATAATCAGCACGTTCAACTTTGCTCCCCCTACCCTCTTCCGTCTCACACCAACATGGCAGGATCTTGCCTGAGAGCTGAAGGTTGTAATTCCTACACTATCGTTTACCCCCACAATCTATCCAAGACCGCCTCAAAAACCTTCAAACATAATCTGCTGAGAAGTCACCTTGAGACCCTGATCTCAGACCCATATTATAACATAGAAAAGGGCACCTTAGTAAATGACCTAATATTTTACACCAGGAGAACAGCTCTATGGCGAGCAGCCTTAACCAACCTACTAAACGTTATTGAAACCAGAAACATTCCGTATGGCACCAAAATCTTGATCGCTCCTTCACTACACCTAAGAGCGGACCTTAACATTACAATCTATAAAACTGGCACCGTTCTGATCCAAGCACCGAATAAGGATCTCATGAAATTCGATGCCCACTTCACCACCCTTAGAGAGCAGGTGCAGGGCTTTAATCCTCCAACGCACCCACAGTGCCCTCTGTCTCAATCTAGCTCGCAGAGGTGCAATGTACACTACGGTGCAATGCCCGCGGTGCGGGATAAAGACCTCATGCCTCCCACTACTAGAACAGAAACCACCTCCTTAAACCCATTACTAGCCTCTCCCAGAGATGGGATTGGCTCTAATCTCCCCAAAGTGATGTCCCTACAGCACGGTAGTCAGGGCAGCATCCCCCCTGAACCCAATAGAACACCAACCATCTCACCCCACCATTCCCCTAACAAGGCGACTCCTGCAACCCCATCACCCGCCCTTCATCCCAATCCCTCATACATAATGAAAAGCATACAGTTCCCCCAGAGTTCACAGCCTATCCCCCCTACAGGCCCCTCGGCCACCCGGCTAAGCGAGACAGGCCTTTCGCACTCCTCTCCTCACAAAAATGCAGCCATCAAGAGGTCGAACTCACACTCCTCTGCCAGAATTTCCGAATCCACTAGCAGACCAAGCCCTGACTCACTGGCCTTTTTGCCTGTTGTTCAGTCTACACTAATGGACCTGGAAGCTCTGAACCTCCGAACAGCCAGTATAGCTCAGAGCATCCATAATGATATCCTCGAATTGAAGAGCATCCTTTATCTCACCGAACACTCTCTGTCTATAATCAAGCACACTCTAAAATCTGTACTCAATCAACAAACTAAGCCCTTCTTTCAACCGATGGCTCTGGCCAACAGACACTACCGCCCCGCAGACAACTTAGCTACCTATCAGAGGATGAAACACTAGCTCTTCTATTATCCTACGAAGTAAATCCAGCCTCTCCCAGTCCCCCTGACAAGAAAGACGATAACAAAATTCATACGGTCACCATCAACACAAACAGAACGTCCACACTCAGTAGTAGAAGGGTAAACAGCAACAACTTAACGCATATACCCTTATCCGCCCCAACGCACAGCACACCCCCAGGGAATTTAGTCTCACCGCTCTCCGGTCTCCTACTCAATTGCCGATCGGCAGTGAAACATGCATCGGACATTGCCGATCTCATACTGAGTCACGATATAGACGTGGCAATCCTAACCGAATCTTGGCTTAACAAATCATCCTCGCCCTGCATGGACCTATTGGTACCGCCTAACTACAACATCGTAAGGTTGGATAGACAAATAAAAAAAGGGGGAGGCATCACCTGCATCCACCGCTCTGACCTCTCAGTTACCCAACTCCGTGCAGAACCTCTTGACTCTTGCGAATATCTCGCACTCTCCATAAGCAATGACTCCAACCAGCGGTGCAAATTGCACTCCTTCTACCACCCCCCTGGTAAGAATTACCTATTTATTGACCACCTCATGGAAATCATTACAGCAAATGCCTCCCCCACTCCAATGATATATTCCTTGGTGACTTCAAACTTCACTGGAATGACCTCAATGACATTCAGGTCAACACCCTCAAACACTTCTTAGCCGACCAATCACTCTCCCAAGCCTGTACTCTACCAACTCACTCGAAAGGCTCCACGTTGGACTGGATCATCTCAAAAGATATGACGGTCAGTCTAACCTCAATTGCTCCTTGTGACTGGTCAGACCACCATGCTATTTCCTTCCTAATACAGGGTGTACATAAGGAAAGATCAGTGCAACCAGTGAAACCAAAAATGTGGCTCAGGGACACAAAAAACATAGACTATGAGAAGCTGGCAGCACAATGCGAGAAAGATCTTCCCCCTCCCCCCAAGCTATCTAATGTTTGCGATCTTACAGAGCACTACAACTCAACAATGTTGGATATAATTAACCCTGGGCATAATACTTTGCTACGCTCACGAAGCATGCAAAGTTTGTGCTACTACGCACTACGCAAATTGCACGTAGCAGAGTGAATAACTGTACTAATAAACGTAGCGTAGCAGGAGTATAATAAACTCCTTCAAATGCTTTGATAAAGCAATTTTTTATGCTAAAAAGCATATAACCAATTCACAAAAATGAATGTTGACAATAAAATATCAAGCAATGAGAGAGGTGATGATTTTGGAGTCCCCCTAACCTAGGGGAGGACCAAGCAGATGCCTTGAACACAAAAAGCATATCATGTGAACGATTCAATGGTGGTCCCTTCCTCCTAGGACCACCCCAAGCACAGTTATGGGCAAAAATACAATCCCAACCAAAGGCCCTGCAAAGCATTATGGGACGAGATTAGCAGTGGGCAGTGAATATTATAGTGTCCAATATCAAAATAATTCTACAAAGAGCTGCAGTTCAACTAGTCGTCACTGGGTGTCGTCCCTCAAGAGTGAAATGCAAAAGTATTGAAAACCTTTCATGAAGCTTTTGCATTTGACTCGTGAGGGACGACACCCAGTGACGACTAGTTGAACTGCAGCTCTTTGTAGAATTATTTTGATATTGGACACTATAATATTCACTGCCCACTGCTAATCTCGTCCCATAATGCTTTGCAGGGCCTTTGGTTGGGATTGTATTTTTGCCCATAACTGTGCTTGGGGTGGTCCTAAGAGGATGGGACCACCACCTAATCATTCAATAAGATGTGCTTTTTGTTTTCAAGACATCTGCTTGGTTCTCTCCCTAAGTTAGCGAGGATACCAAAATCATCACCTCTCTCACTGCTTTTTGTTTTCACTTTAGTGAAATGACTATATGCAATTTTAGCATATAAAGACAGAGATATTTATTTTATCTTAACTTGCACTGTACAAGTTTGCTTTTGGTAATTATTGTACAGTGCAGTGAGTCAAGCACACAGCTAGCACTACGCCCAGGCTTAATAATAATAACAAACTCCTTCAAATGCTTTGATAAAGCAATTTTTTATGCTAAAAAGCATATAACCAATTCACAAAAATGAATTTTGACATATCAAGCAATGAGAGAGGTGATGATTTTGGAGTCCCCCTAACCTAGGGGGAGGACCAAGCAGATGCCTTGAACACAAAAAGCATATCATGTGAACGATTCAATGGTGGTCCCTTCCTCCTAGGACCACCCCAAGCACAGTTATGGGCAAAATACAATCCCAACCAAAGGCCCTGCAAAGCATTATGGGACGAGATTAGCAGTGGGCAGTGAATATTATAGTGTCCAATATCAAAATAATTCTACAAAGAGTTGCAGTTCAACTAGTCGTCACTGGGTGTCGTCCCTCACGAGTCAAATGCAAAAGCTTCATGAAAGGTTTTCAATACTTTTGCATTTCACTCTTGAGGGACGACACCCAGTGACGACTAGTTGAACTGCAGCTCTTTGTAGAATTATTTTGATATTGGACACTATAATATTCACTGCCCACTGCTAATCTCGTCCCATAATGCTTTGCAGGGCCTTTGGTTGGGATTGTATTTTTGCCCATAACTGTGCTTGGGGTGGTCCTAGGAGGAATCGTTCAATAAGATGTGCTTTTTGTTTTCAAGACATCTGCTTGGTTGTTGGTTCTCTCCCTAAGTTAGTGAGGATACCAAAATCATCACCTCTCTCACTGCTTGTTAACTTTTTGTTTTCACTTTAGTGAAATGACTATATGCATTTTTAGCATATAAAGACAGAGATATTTATTTTATCTTAACTTGCACTGTACAAGTTTGCTTTTGGTAATTATTGTACAGTGCAGTCAAGCACACAGCTACGCACTACGCAATTTGCATAGCTACGTGTAGTTGAAGCTGTACTTCACGTAGCTACGTGAAGTGCTACTACGCAAACTACGCCCGGGCTTAGATATAATTGACTCCCTTGCTCCACCTAAACTAAAAAGAATTCAGGTTAAAGACAATAAACTCTGGTTCAATGGGGCCCTAAACAAGGAAAGGAGAACTCTTTGGCTAACAGAAAGGAAATGGAGACAACACCCCTCCTCCCCCCGCTTAAACTTCTCAGAAAGACCAGAAATGAGTACAACAAGAGCATTCGCAAATCTAAAAAAGAATTCTTTAGTCTAGAACTGGAGAGCACTAAGAATAGACCTCGCAAACTCTTTGAAATGGTAAAACAACAATCGAACAAACTGACAAGAACCGCTCAAGAGGTAACTAAATCCCTAATAAACTGTGATGAGTTCTCCTCCTTCTTTGCAACCAAAATCAATTCTCTGGGAAACAAGCTGAATTCCGCCGCTAGCACCTATTCTCTTCCTCTGGCGACACAAACCAACGTCTCCACTCACCTCCACCAGGCAGCACCCAAAAACCAAGCTCACTGATCTACCTTCGACCTATACGATGACCATATCATCTCGAAAATCTTAGCATCCATTAAACCAAACAACCACTTCAATGACCCGCTACCAACCAGCTGCTTATCCGCAACCAACCAATTTATCATACCGATTTGGACCACAATAATCAATGCTTCTCTATCGCAAGGGTCCATACCTGACTCTCTAAAAGCTGGGCAAGTCATCCCGATCTTAAAAAAACCCACCCTGAATCCTGCTGAACCGGACAACTTCAGACCTATATCCAAAATTCCACTTCTAGCTAAAGTTCTCGAAAAATGCGTGCAACAACAACTTAGCCAACACATCGCCAAATTCAACCTGCTAGACGTATGCCAATCAGGCTTCAGGCCAGATCACAGCACTGAAACTACTATTTTCCACATAGTAGATGACGCCTTTCTAGCCCTAGACCAGGACAAAACGTGTCTCTTAATTCTTCTGGACCTATCATCGGCGTTCGACGCAGTCAACCATGAGAAGTTACTAGAACGTCTGGAAAACAGGATGGGATTAAGGGGGACCGTCCTCGAATGGTTTAAATCCTTCCTTTGTAACCACTCCCAAAGATTCTTAGTCAATCGA
Organism: Calotriton arnoldi; assembly: GCA_963921515.1. Lineage (NCBI taxonomy): Eukaryota > Metazoa > Chordata > Amphibia > Caudata > Salamandridae > Calotriton > Calotriton arnoldi. The sequence continues at coordinate 3,067,570 of CAWUFW010000984.1, forward strand.
AAACTATCCAATCCTTCTCCAATCACAATCGGAGTTCCCCAAGGTTCAACTCTCTCCCCCACGCTTTTTAATCTCTATCTGGAACCGTTAGCTGAAATTCTGCATATCACCAACATCTCTTTCCACATGTATGCAGATGACACGCAGATCTACATCAAAATCTCATCTCTAGAAGAGATCAAAACAATGAATGAGGCTCTAAATCTAACTGTGCAATGGCTTGCTAGCAACCAGCTCAAGCTGAATGCGCAAAAAACGGAATTCTTGCTAATCTCCCCCCCCCTAAAAGTTCAACTGAAATTCGGGAATGGACCAACTCAATCACCGCGCTAAACTGCACCCCGACCTTAGTGTACTCAGCCAAATCACTAGGAATCACACTGGACAAGAACTTGAATATGAGAGCCCACATCAACACACTAGCCAAAAATGCAAGGTTTCACCTGAGCTACCTGAGAAAATTAAAACCATTCCTAGATACATCGGACCTTAAAATGGCAGTTCAGGCACTAGTTATTTCTAGGATCGAGTACGGATGCTCTACCCTCTCCGGACTACCCAAGATCTCAACGTCTCCCCTAAATGCTTGTCTCAATGCAGCCGCAAGACTCCTAACAGGATCAAAAAAATTCGACCACATCTCTCCGCACCTCAAAGCGCTGAACTGGCTCCCGTACGAAGCCAGAATACAGCTCAAATTGGCCTGTGTCACACACAAAGCACTACACTCTAACTCTCCAACGTATCTCGCCCAGAAAAGCGTGGTCTCCGGAGGAAACAGGCACTCCCAGTCCGCCAGGGCTTTTGTTCTGAAACCTCCCCTCTTCCGGAAGAAGAAAACATACAACAGAGCCTTCTCTGGGGCCGCACCCAGAATCTGGAACTCGCTGCCGCCCTACATCAGAAGAATACCGTGCTTGGCTAGATTCAAAAAGGAAACAAAGACCTTCCTAATGGGCAAATTCCTTCCTTAACATTCTCAGCGCTTATACAGCTTTGCTGCCTAACGACATGCTCTCTCCTTGACCTCTACCTATGTATGTCAATCTGGACTTCCTTGATGTAGCCTATGCAATGTCTTGTACCATGGCTGTTGCTATTTCCTTCTACCTCATTTGTACCTCACTGTTCACTTTATGGAGCAGTCTAGTGCTGTACAATCTGATTCTGCTCCCGCTAATGTTTGTTTTTCCCTTTAAATTCTACCCATGTTGCCTATTCCCTCTCGTTGCATTACCCTGCTTCTGACGGCAAAACGCTTCTCATCTTTCTGTCTGTCTTGAATTATTTTGTAAACATCTTGTTTAACTCGGTAAAGCGCTCTGATACCCTAACAGGTCACGTTTGCGCTCTATAAAACACTAAATAAATAAATTAGTGGACGAAGAGCAAGAAATTCTTTCCTTCTGGCATTGGTGGTATTAGAGAGATCTTGAGAGAGATAAACGGCGTGGCCAGACCAAATAAGACGAAGTTTCACTTTTGCTGCCTTCAGCACACGGATGAGATCTGTAAATTCCAAAATTAACATTATAATTCTTCTGGCTCTGGTAGAATGAGGTTGAAAATTACCAAGATGGGGTGCACGTTGAATGTTCAGTGGAGTACCATGTTGAAGGTCCAAAACCTCAGGCAGGAACTTCTTCAAGAAGAGAAGAAGGTCCGAGCCTTCCAAATTTTCTGGTAGGCCATATAGACGAAGGTTATTACGTCTATTTCAATCCATTAATCAATCAGGGATTTGTGAAGCGCGCTACTCACCCGTGAGGGTCTCAAGGCGCTGGGGGGGGGGGAGAAAGGTTGTGCAGCTCCAAATCAGACGGAGAGCCAGGACTTGAGGCTTTTCCTGAAGGTGTGCAGAGTGGGGGAGCGTCTGATGTTGAGAGGGAGTTCATTCCAGGTCTTTGCCGCGATGTAGGAGTAGGCTTTTCCACCCATTCTGGCTCTGGGGATGCGCGGAGTTTCAGCGAGGTTGGCGGACCTCGCCCTCGCCTTTCGATTTTCAAGATCATCAGTATGCAGCTTGAGCCGTTGGATCTCTTGCTACAAAATAGGAATCTTGGTAGTGGCATCATGTAAATCACTTATATGTTGCTCCATGTCAAACAGTTTCACTTCCATTGTGATCCATCTATCCTCAATTTGTTTCTCATTAGTAGCAGACATGAATGGTTTTAATCTCCTCACCTCGTCAAGGATAGTATCAAGAACAGGGTTGTGTGATGACAGAATGGGTGAGAGGGGTCATTTTTCACCCGCTTTGGTTTTGTGCCAGAAGATGACGGCTTAGCAGATGTTAAAATATCACTGCCCATTGTAGCGTGACGAAGAGGATGATGAAGAGGATGATGTGTTAGCTTTGGTGATGGTCTGAGCCTGCCCATATGCATCATGAACAACACGTAGAAGTATGCAGACGTGAACGAAAAATATGTATCAGCTTTGTGTCCAGTATCCAGAGTGAAGAAAATACTCCCAAAAAAAATCATAAACCGAGCATGTGATAAAAGTAGCAATGTCTATGTAGAAAATGCTGTGTGAGTACAGCAGAGAAAGAAAAGAAAAAAAAAGCTTTTTAAATGGCATTTATGAAGGGGAAAAAAAAATTTAGATAGATAAAATGCCATAAAAGCATAGCAAATATGCAATGTAGAGAATAGTGCTATAAAAAAAGCATGCAGGAAGAAAAAAAAAACGTTGCCAGGTGTTTAATTGAGGAAACACCAGTTTTCCTCAGCAGGAAGCCATGGGACGCAAGCGGCAGGCTTATGTAATGGCGGCTGCTCGCGTCTGAGGATCCGGGTCAAAGAAGTGTGCAGAGAAAGTCGGAGCAGCTCAAAATGCTGCTCCGACCGTCGAGGACATCGTGAGAAAGTGCAGCTGCCCCAAAACACAACGAAAAAAGGCTGCAGATAGAAGAAAGAGCTCCACGCTCGAGCGGTGCTCAGCGGAACGCCACCATCTTCTCCGGCGGGTAGACCATGCCCTGGCCGTTACAGTCTTGTCTGTCTTTCTCGTACTAACATAAATTATATGAGAATATACTTGAGCCAGTGATGTGAACTCTGAGGCTTCAAAGTGAATAGTGCAACTCTGTGCCAAGTTTTAATGTGAAAACATATAATTTATAAAGCATTACAAAGATCCAGAATTTACAGATGAAAGAAAATACTTGTGCTCTGATGTCTAATAAGGACCTCCACAAACCTGTGACCTGTAAGCGATAATAAGTCCCAAAAGTGAGAGGTGCTGTCCAGGTGGTGGCATTGACATTTCTTTCAGGGAATGCCCCCTGTACATCCCCCCTAGGTGTGACTACTCTCCTATTAGATCTACCCTGGACCTGCCGTCAGAAATTTACCCCAGCAATACTATGACCAGATGAAGCCAATGACTAAAGATTGTTGTGGAAGGGCTTTTTTCCTGCTATACCATAAGTCACAAACAGGGAGTCAAACTTGCAGAAAGGTGACATTAGATTCAAATAACTGGAGCGGGCTCTGTGAAATTCTAAAGAATGTAAATGACAGTCAGCTGAGGAAGGAGGGAGCTAAAATCTGACACTATCATATTTTGTGTACAGTGAAAGCTAGAAGGAATCTCATGGAGAAAAGAAGAAAGTAGTCTAAGGATTACCTTGTCAGGAGAAAACTGAAAAAAGGAACAGAATAAAGCAGAGCACTAAGGTCCATTTTTTTGGCCAACCTTGCACCACGCAAGGGGATGCAAGAGCAACACAAAACGTAAATGAGATATACCAAGCCATGCAAGGCCACCTTGCGTGGCCCTGAGTCGCTTGATAAATCTAGAGTAATGTAAGGCAACGAAAATCGCTGCTGTGTGTTACTCTGTCCAGGGACGCATGCCATGGGTGGAGCATGGGTGTTCCCACATATCACTCATAGATTCTGATAGATTCATAAATTTACCAACATTGGTAGATCTGAGAATGTGCCAGAATTGTACACCTTTCCACCAGAGGCAAAACAAGGAGAAATATCTTTATCTCCTGGTTGTTTTTTCTTCCTAAGTGTGCTGCATTCATGGACGAAAGAGGAAAATAATTCTGAAGATTTTTTTTGTGTGGCTCAATGGTGCCTGGCTCAATGGTGCCTGCATTGGTGCAAGACTACAGTCTGTGCACCAGCGCAGGAAGAGAGCAGGAATGCGATGTCAAATGTTAAATACGATGCATTCCTGTCCTCTCTCTTTCACGCAGTGCAGCAAGGTGGATTGCTGCTACCATGGCTCAAGGGTGCCTGCATTGGTGCAAGCCTGCAGTTTGTGCAACAGAGCAGGCAGAGAGCAGGAATGCTCAGTAAAATGTTAAATATGGTTAGGCTTTCCTGTTTTCAGTTTCTATTTTTGGTAAATTCTGGTGGGGTTTTTCAGTGTTTTCAAGTGATTTCAATACTTTAAAAAAACAGTTGTTATCAGTGGTTACACATTTTCGTGCCATTAAAAACCACAAAAACAGTGTTTTTCCGGTGTTTATCGAACGTCTTGCTTTTATTATTGTTTGCTTTCTGTACTGATAGTGCATGGTATATAGACAGTGCACATACAGTGTATATGAAGTCCAAATACATTTTTACAAATCAAAATTATTGTAGTACACCATACAATAATTCTTCAGTGAGTCTTTGGTCATGCGCGCTCAGTCTTTCCTTCCCTTGTAAACTTCTATCTGTAAAAAAGCCCTCTCAACATTGGCACTTGAGGTGGGCAATGCCAAAACAGCCAGTGTGCAATTTGCTAACTCTGGCCACTGACATAGCATTCCATGCCAATACTGGTGCACCTGAAGATTACGATTCTCTCGGACAGGTTTTGCAACAAACGCTTTGAACTGGGCACATATGCCCTCGGAGTTATTGAAGCGGTCAAAAATTAAGCAGCACTTTTGAAAGTCCGGAGAAAATACCCCTTTACAGAGGGATCTAGAACTTGTGCAGAGTATCACAGTGAGGCTTCATTGACTTCAAATGCCATGGTTTGTGAAGGAACATTTCTATGCATCATTGCACGCTATTTCTCATACATTGTTAAAAAAAAAATCCTGACTTGCTCCTCAACATTTCTTTGATTACCAAGTGGCAAGCACTCTAACATGGAACATGTTAAAGTGCCAAAGTCAATGAAAGTGTCAGCCAGCCTACTCTCAAGGATATGTGTCACATCTGCACCAATTATGCTGAACAGTTGTTAGACAAGGGTGTTTTCAGACTCTAGCTTTTTTTATGTCCACTTCAGCAGTCATGTTTTCCTGTGAAAATCAAAGAATGCAGTACAGTGTACTTTTTTTCACATCACTATCAATATGCAACCGAAGATCTTCACATTTCTTGCCTTTGGCTTCATCACACAGCAAAAATTCTGTACACGGTTGCCACATGCATAATATAGCATTCACGGCCTCTAGGACTGGGAACCACCAGCTAAATTACACAGTTGGGGTGACTTTTTCTTTGATGCCACACAAAGCGAGAAATATTTGTGTTTTATTTCCTGCGTAGAACAAAACAGTGCACCAGAATGGACTAAAAAGTCAATAGCATTCTTCATTAACTCTGAAAATTGTGATGATGCTTTCAGCATACCATCTGGCAAGTGGCAAGGATCTCTTACAGAGAAGCACTTCAGCTCGGGTATCGATTTTGACAGGTCATCGCACAACTTTTTCATATGCGTAGCTGAATCACTGCAAATACAAACAACATCGATCTAATCTTTGTTGAACTTGGTAAGAATTTTTTGCAGCAGAATTCCAAGTGACACTATGTTCCATGTTTTCCAAAAGTTTGGTGTACTGTTTTCACCACTATCCCAGATGGTTGGTGACGGCACTCTTTTCATATATACGTCTCACTACACCTTGCATTGAATGTTTAAAGCTTAGGGTGTTTGGCAATTCACCTACTATCAATACTGACTCGCTAGAAAAGGGGGCTGATGTATCAAGGGGTTTTACCCATTCTCTGTGTGTAAATGTGATGGTACATATTGGGAAAGATTCTTATGAAACCAGCCATATTAGCTATCAGTGAAAGAATCAAACGTAGCCAAAATATCAAATATGATTTTGTTATTTCCTGATTTTCTACAGTTTAAAAAATAATTAAACAAGACCTAAACCATGCTTCTAGACCCTGCATCTTTATACCAAAGACCACAAAACTGGAAAAAGCAAAAGGAAGAAGAAACAATATTTTAGGGACATCGCTAAAACAGCAAAACTGAAGCAGAATAATGTTAGCCCAGTCTGCATACCATCTGGCAAGTGGCAAGGATCTCTTACAGAGAAGCACTTCAGCTCGGGTATCGATTTTGACAGGTCATCGCACAACTTTTTCATATACGTAGCTGAATCACTGCAAATACAAACAACATTGATCTAATCTTTGTTGAACTTGGTAAGAACTTTATGCAGCAGAATTCCAAGTGACACTATGTTCCATGTTTTCCAAAAGTCTGGTGTACTGTTTTCACCACTATCCCATATGATTGGTGACGACACTCTTTTCACATATATGTGTCACTACACCTTGCATTGAATGTTTAAAGCTTGGGGTGTTTGGCAATTCACCTACTATCAATACTGACTCGCTAGAAAAGGGGGCTGATGTATCAAGGGTTTTACCATTCTCTGTGTGTAAATGTGATGGTACATATTGGGAAAGATTCTTATGAAACCAGCCATTTTAGCTATCAGTGAAAGAATCAAACGTAGCCAAAATATCAAATATGATTTTGTTATTTCCAAATTTTGTACAGTTTATAAAATAATTAAACAAGACCTAAACTATGCTTCTAGACCCTGCATCTTTATACCAAAGACCATAAAACTGGAAAAAGCAAAAGGAAGAAGAAACAATATTTTAGGGACATCACTAAAACAGCAAAACTGAAGCAGAATAATGTTAGCCCAGTCTTTCTTGTTGTTACCTTGTATAACAAAGTTACATTGTATTGGCCCTTTCAGGAAGAAATAAAAATAACTCTTTCACTCTCTTTTTCCTTTCCGTGAATGGCATTTAGTTAGTGGTTGTGCTGGTGTTTTTCAGTGTTTATATGTTTATACTGGTGAGGGCCATTCCCCTTTCAGTGGGGTTTTATCAGTTATTATAGGTTTAAACCTAAAACAGGATAGCCTAAATATGGTGCTTTGTGTGAATTGTTCATAAATATGGCCCTAAATCCTCCAATACAATGCCTTAAACAAAGCCACTTGAAACAAACTCCAAAGTGGGACAGGGCAAATAATCACAGGCTGGCTTGGGGGTGTTATATTAGAAATTTGCCCTTTCTGTAGGGTCACTCCAGATTTGTGCCTTCTGTTGCTGAATGTTTTTTTGTTGGTTCTAGGACTATGTACACCTTACTCATGCAGTATAGTGCTAGTGTGTTCCCCTCCAAACATATTGAAATTGGTATACACCTAATTGGCACATTTAATTTACTTATAGTACATGTACCCAGGGCCTGTAAATTAAATGCTACTAGTGGGCTGGAGCACTCTTGTGCCACCCGTTAAAGTAGCACTGTAAAGCATGTCTCCAGAACGCCCCTTGCAACCTGGGTGTGCACTTTTAAAATGCCATTTCGACCTGGCAAAATAACCTTTTGCCAGGCCTAAATCTCCCTTTTAATATGTATTAGTCACCCCTGAGGTAAGTCCAAAATTAGAGTACCCTATTGGGACCGATGCCAAACAGCAACCTAATCGAAATTGATGCCTTTCTGAGCACAGACTTTGGACTTCACCCACCTGGAGCTTTCCCAACTTTTTCGAGCCCTGCTTCGAATCCAGCTTGCCCTGTCGATGACTCGCCAATGACCACTTTTGCTCCATAAATGTTTCTAAGTCTAAAGGTCAATTTTCCACCAGGACGAGCCTGGTCCCTGTATATATGCAGCGCTCCACCAGAGTCGGCCTTAACTTTTGACTATGATGCAGTCTAGCACGACCAGATAACAGTAGTTGACATTTTGTGTTTTTTGGTGCTATTTTTAGTTCCGACATAAAAATTCACATCGCCATTTCTACTTATTGGATTCTTGTCATTTTAGTGTACATTTATTTATTTTAACAGTTTCTATTTTCCTAAATTGGTTTGGAATTTTTCTTGCAATGTGTTTTTACTATATTTCTGTTTAAGTGCTGCTAAATACTTTACACTTTGCCTCTAAGTTAAGCCTGACTGCTTAGTGCCAAGCTACCAGAGGGTTAAGCATGGTGGAATTAGTGACTTTAGTGGTTCACCATGACAAGATTGTGATTATTATTTGAGGTGGGTTCTCACCCTATTCAACTAATTCTCCAATTCGGTGTAAAAAGGATCCTCTGTGCTTTTGTGGTCTGCATATTTGTTATCAAGACACCACTGCTTCCATTCTTTTCTTTGTTTTACTAAGGTTATGAATACTTTGTTGTGGGTGTATAATATATAACCTGGTTTGAGTTCCAAATCAGGCTCAGGCAAACAGTCAGTATCAATATCTTTGATAGCCTATTGTAGTCGAGTTTCCCAAGTTCAGCAGTGTTTTACAACTACTACTTCCCTAGTAAACATAATCGATAGAAGTTCAGAGTTTTGATCTGAGATTTATATTCCTAACAGAGCTAATTTTAAAACAGTCAGATACTTGTGATTAGTAACAACCACTAGATGGAGGGTTCCATCTAACTAGTGTGTTCATTAAAGATTACTATTATGGATAGCTAATAGTATTTTGTAGGACATTGTATAGTTCACGTCTGCAGAAGATATGGTTTTAGAGTGATCAACAATTATATGTTTTAAGAAATTGGGTAATATTCATAGTTATTTCCAGGGTGAACCCTCATATTCTCTAAATTTACCTGAGCTCAACCCCTGACAGCAATATCACAGAACAGACAGGTTAACTTAAGGCAATATGTAAAGCATGTATGCAATACCAAACAGTAACTAAGTCAAACCCAATAAAAAACCCAAACCATATAGGAAAATAGAGTAAATTTTTATAAATAAAATGACACCAAAATTGTACAATTTAGGGGACCAGGAGATGTGAGTGTTTTCAGTTTTAAATAAAAATAGCACTAAAAAAAGTTAAACTCCAACCATGATTGACTGGTCATTGTAGAACAGAACCTAGGTGGAATTTCAGGAAGACCTCGATGGGGAGAGGGTGGAATACAGAAACCAGGTTTGACCCAGTCTGAGATTTTACTTGAGGACTCAGTTCAACTGGGCAAGCCAAGGTAGCAGCCTTTAGCTAAGAAGGCTTCCACAAGGTCAGTTAGCCATTGGATGTGGTACCGATGAAGCAGTTGGTTTTTGCCAGGAAAGCTCAGAATTTCGTGCCCAGGGAAAGTGCCTTGCAAGCAGGATACTTTTAGTACATTCGCCTGGTTAACATTCCTACGTTCACACTCAAAAATTGATTTCTACTTTAGGGGATGTGTACAGAGAGCAAAAAAATCATTGATATACACATCCTATGCCATGACTGTCTGCCTGCCCAATTTAGATCTCATTGGTATGATTGATGAATCTCTGTCAAAACTCTGCTGTCTCCGCTGTTCTTAATCTACTCTGTCAATGGAGTATTGTTGTAAAAGGGGCTGACGGAGGCATTACAGCCATTACACTTCCCGGCCAATTTTGAATTAGCTTTCTGCCCGCGTGTACTTGACTGTTAACAATCCACAACTGAGCTGGTAGTCTTGAAAATATAAAACGCTCAAACACAGCCACCCTACCTTTTCCAAACACTAGATCAAGATGAACGTGATGCAGCAAGGCTTTGGTTTTCTGCTCCTCGATATGGATGAGGAGCCACGCCGACATTGGTGGAACTTTAGGTAAATAAACAGTTGTTTCGCATTTGAGATGAATGAATGAATGAATGAATGAATGAAATTATTTATAAAGCGCTACGTTCACTCCAAGGAGCATCTTGGCGCTAGCAGAAAAGATCAAGAAAAGCGCAGGGAGAAAACGAGAGGATAGTTATAGAGAGATGCATTAATAACAAGTATCATATAAGGGAGAACACGATGTTGTCAGGAGCAGCAAAAATCCATGTTTTCAATAGTTTCCTAAAGAGACGTTCTGATTGAGCCAGTCTCAATTGGAGCGGCAAAATGTTCCAGGCTCTAGTTCCTAGAACAGCTATGGTTTTGCCTCCTTTTGTTTTCAAACGATAGCTAGGGACTGCTAGAAAGTTACCCGAAGATGACCGCAAAATACGTTGAGTGGTATAAGGGCGTATTCTGGACCTGAGATATATCGGCCCTAATGCTTTTATTGCTTTATAGGTAATAGTTAAAACTTTAAACAGGATCCTTTTGTGGATTGGTAGCCAATGCAGTCGTTGGAGTGCTGCCACTGAAGGGGATCCTCTGGGCAGCCTAAGCACCAACCTGGCCGCTGCATTCTGGACCACCTGTAACTTTTTTAAAACAGCCTTACTAACTCCTGCATACAGACTGTTGCAGTAGTCCAAACGCGATAGAACCAGTGCCACAGCAACTGTCTTCCTAGCATTCATAGGGAGTAGGTCCAGGAACTTTCCCAGGATTTTTATGGTATGAAGGGCACATGCCTGCCACAGAAAGAGCCTGACTATGGAAGGATAGAGTGGGATCGAACTTAATCCCTAGGTTCCGTACTGTGTCTGCAGTATTTGGAGGTGGAACCATATTTACAGGCCACCATTGACTGGGCATAAAGGGATTGGCTTTCCCGAACAGCATGATTTCCGTTTTTTGGCTGTTACATTTCAAATGATTGAGTTTCATCCAGCTCATAACTGCCGTTAGGCAGTGATAGAATTTTTCTTCTGCCACAGTGGAGTTTTTGTCAAGGGTAAGAATGATCTGTGTGTCGTCTGCGTATGTAATGGCTTCGACCTCAAACGAGTCTATCAAGGCGAGCAGTGGAGTCATATAAAGATTGAATAATGCTGGGCTTAAGGAAGAGCCCTGTGGCACCCCTGATAATAGCTGTTTTTCTGCAGACTTATGGCAGCCCAGGGTAATTATGTTGCGTCTGTTTTTAAAAAAAGAGGAAAACCAGGCGAGCGCCTTATTAGTAACGCCACTGGACGCAAGTCTATCTCGCAAGATATCGTGGGAGACCGTGTCAAATGCGGCCGATAAATCCAACAGAATCAGTACTGCGTCCTTACCCTGGTCTAGGGCCAGCTTTAACGTATCCATTGTGTGAAGCAGCACTGATTCCGTTGAATGTCCTGGTCTGAACCCGGATTGTTTGGGGAGAAGGATGTTTTCCTTTTGCAGAAAATCATTTAGTTGCTTATTGGCCAACTTCTCCACTATTTTACTTAGCCATGGTAATAGTGAGATTGGCCTGAGATTGGAGAGGGTGGTAGGGTCCACAACTTTCTTTTTTGAAGGGGTTTTACCGCCGCAATCTTCCAATTATCTGGTACACAGGAGGATTCAAATGATGAGTTAATTATTTGATTTATGGTTGGATTAATAATGTCAACAAGTGCATGTAATACTCTGGGAGGACAAGGATCAAAAGGTGAGCCAGACTTACAGGCAAGAATGGCTTGTCTTGATTGTTCAAGACTAATTTCTTGAAAACAAGAGAATTCTCCTGTAATTTCTGAGGATATAGGCTTATTGGCCAAGGGAATGAACTCAGTGAAATCTTTCCTCAAGTCAGTAATTTTATTCTCAAAGTATTCGGCTATTTTATCGCATAAACCTTGTGATGGTGTGATTTCCTGATCTAATATTTTGGGTTTAATAAAGGATTGCACGATGTTAAAAATAGTTTTTTGATTTTCAGCTGCTTGATTAATTTGGTTGGAGTAGAATGACATTTTTTTCCAATTTTATATGATGGTGGTAGAGTCTGAGGGCTGCTTTAAAGGAGATAAGGTCCACTGATTCATAGCCTCGTCTCCAGATTCTTTCCAATTTTCTACATTGTCCTTGTAATTCCTTTAAACGAGGGGTAAACCAAGAAGCCTGTTTTTTGTTAATCCGGCCTTTCCTGGAGCAAGCAATTGGGGCTAAGCTGTCTGCAAGAGATGTCATCCACTCATTGAATCTGTCGTTATCAATCGAGGGATGCCCGAAAGGGTAGGTTTACCCTTTTTAGCCATTATTAGAAGCTCGGGATAGTTAAGCATACTATTCCACTTCCGGCTCCCTGCGGGACAATTTTGTCCCAGGGGATTCCCTACTTGAGTCTTCTTAAAATCAATTTTAAATGGGATGTATTTATGATCTGACCAAGTAATTGTTATAGGGTGCTCTGCAGATAAGCTGGTCATATTTGTGCAAATACCATCTAAGGTATGTCCAGCATCATGTGTAGGGACCTCTATCAATTGTTTTAGTCCCATAGTACTGATGATTTCAGAAAAATGTCTTGTATTCGGGATATTTTGTGCTTCTAAGTGTACATTGAAATCTCCTAGGATGGTAAAATTCGAGTATCTAATCACTAGGGAGCTGATGCTTTCCCCTAACGTGTCTAAAAATTTAAGGATAGGGCCTGGGGGTCTATAAAGCAATATTCCAGCAAACGTAGTGCTGCTGTCTAACTGGAAACAGAAAGGAAAGCTCTCAGCTTCCTTAAGTTCTATGGCATTAATAGTTGTTAGTTTCAAGTCTTGTTTATAAATTATTGCTAGACCCCCTCCCCTTTGTCCAATTCTGTCATGTCTTGCCAGTGTGTAACCTTGTGGGAGAGCTTGTACAATGTCTGGGTTAGAGTGCTCATTCATCCATGTTTCTGTGACGAATAGGCAATCTAAGTCCATTTTTTTCAGAAGGTCATAAATGTATAGGGCATTCTTATTTATTGATCTTGCATTAATTAAACCGCAGTGTAATCGTTTGTTATAAGATTTTTGCATTTCCACGGGGGCTGGCCCAGGACTTCTACTATAATTACCCAGGGTGGTTCTACACGTAATACAAGTTACTGGGCCCTTCATGGTGTCTGTATGGACTTTACAGTTGCTAGCCTGTGTATTAAACTCTATTAGCTCTTTACTAGTATATTGTATTACTGAGTGAAGACCGACAGCATCTCTGGCTCTGGCCGCGTTCAGGACGCGGACGGGCGCAGACGGGCTTGCCTTAGGCGCGCCAGCGGCGCGCCCGCTGCGCGTCCGGCGTAGCATGAGCCAGAAATACACCTCCGGAAGCCAACTACTAGTACTATGACCCACAGTGGCTCACCGGAAGTGAGTAAAAATGCCTCGTTGGGACAGCGTTTCTCCGCACAAATGGCTCAAATTGCCGCGGCGGACCGGAAACGCTGTCCTTCAAAAAGTGCTGCGTGCAAGATACAATTTACCAGGTAAACACAGTGATGCTAAAAGGCCTATAGCCAAATAAAAACAGTTTCAGTTAAAAATTGAATGCAATTTCGTTCCGTTCCCAACCTCCCTCTCCTGTGATATCAAGAGCTATGTCCGCTGTGCATCCGGCGTAGCATGAGCCAGAAATACACCTCCGGAGGAGATGGCTCCTCCTTTCCAAATGCATGTGTTAGTCTAAACTTTTATGTCAATTTGAAGTATTATACTATGTACCCGTGTTTGGCTCCTTATTATGCCTTTTCTTTGTGAATGCTCTTATTAATGATTTAATGGTTGTGTATTTTTAATGTGCTTTACATTTGACATTTCCTTAAGGTTTTAATATTTAAAATATTAAATTTTAATAGTGTTTAACATGTTCTTTGAAATATATTAAAAATATAAAATAATTGTATTATTTACATCATTATTACTGATGCTGGAAATACAAAAAAATCTACTAAATATATACAGCATGTATTATTTTGGATTTCTATATATTTTTTAACTTTTATTGAATAGATATAATGAAGTGTTTGTGTCACTATGTGCCGTAGCAGTCCAAAGTGTCTAAGTTTGGATACACTTACAAAGACGCCAAGGATGTACCACTATCCTCAGAATGTCACAGGTGCATTTTCCACTTTTATTGTGGCGATTGTTAAATATTTTCTGGTTTAAAAAAACAAACTAGAAATGTGTGTAAACAGACACACACCGGAGGTCAGCCACCTACAATTAGTCCACCACCTGAGGGTTCTCACTTTAAGTGTTATCTCCTATTCGTAATGCATCGGTTAGAGATCCACCTCTTTAGTATAGTAAGTAACACATCCATGCAACATTAAAAGCATTCTTACATCTACAAATCATCTTCTTTAATCTTCTCCAAAATTTCAATTGTGTCTGATTATATGTGTCACTAAATCAAAGGGACACTAACTCCAACCTATGAAAAACAGATCGTGCTAGGTTTCTTAATTGCAGTACATTTTCCATACCATCAGTTAAAATGTTATTAACATACTCATGAATTATTTCTAATATGTTTATTTTTGTAACATATATATAGTAAGTGTACCACACAACTATCACTGTTGATACTTGTCAACATCTTAATGTAAATAATTTACATCTTTTTATAAGGTAATTTGTATTTAGTATAAAAAAACATGTGTTCACCCGAGTATAGTTTTTTTGCTTGTTGTCAACCTAAATGAAATGAACTATAGTTTTCCACATATACGTTCAAGGTCTTTTAAAGAGTTCTTACCTTTTTCTTATTTTATAAATTGTTCAAACATTTCTGTAGAAAACATTTTATCATCAGTATCGAAATGTATAAACAACCAATTTAGAAGTAAATGTCAAACAGAATTTATGAAGGGTATTTTTATTAAACAAGTGGTAAAAATAAGTCTTCATCCATTCTGGGCTTAAAAAAGAAACAGGAGTTCAACAAAATATCAAGTGACCTATCACATTATGGGCCTTATTTACGAGGCCCCTAGCAGCCACTTTTTTGGTGCTCCGGTGGTGCAATGTGCTACAGCATATTTACAAGGCCACGTAAAGCCATTTTACGTGGTTTTTCATGGCCTTCTAAACATGTGCCCCTTTTACGCAGACCACTGAACAGCAACACAGCAACCTCTATAATTCAAGGGGAGGAGAAGGGTGTGACATTTTTTAAAAGGGTTGGGGATATCTAAGGTTTATTGCGAAGATGTACATTTTGGGTGGAAATTCTGGGTTAGGGAGTGGTGCTGGGTTCAGAGGTGAATGTGGTACTTTGGGTGGGTGTGGTTGTTTGGGTGATTGTAAAAAACTGGGTTGTTGAATGACTTGGGTGTGAGCCCCATACAAGCAACATCCACAATCCCTTGCAGGCTGAACCACAAAAAGTAACACAATTGACCTATGCTTAACCCTGGGTAGGTTGGCACAAAAAGCAGCATGCAAACAGTAATATGTTGAGAACACAACACAAGCAAATTTCCAAACCAATTTAGAAACCTAGAGTAAATTGTAATAAATTATTTGACACAAAAACCATAAAAATCCAATTTGTAAAACCGGAGGTATGAATTTTTAAAGAATAAACTGTAACATAGTGCCTAAAAGATAAAAGTGCCAACCGCAGACATCTGGTTGCGCTAAACTTGGGCAATGTCAAAAGTTAAGGCTGACCACGATTGAGCGTGGGTCAGACACAAGAAGTGTATTGTGCCCGGTCAGCACTTACCTTCTGTCTTAAAATATTTTAAAGAAAAAGTGTCGGAGGAGGTAGAAGTTTAGTGCGACAAGGCTGCACAAGTATCCGATAAAGGAGCGTCATCATCGGATAGCCGTGGAGCGAAGCGGGAGTGAAGAGTTTTACCTTTGGACTTAGCCAAAGACAGTTCCACAAGGTCGGATACCACTTTAGAGAAGGACCACTGATATGGATTTGCTGCTGTGGAGAAGAGCGTAGCAGGAGAAGCCTGAATTCAATCTAAACAGCGATACACCTCTGGCAGATAAGCGAGCAGGTTGGTCCCGGTCTCCTCCTGGTTCTCAGAGCACGTTTGAGCCAAATTTTGTGTACGTCCTCAGTTTTGGAAAATGGCCATCTGGGCACCTTTAGCCCCACATTTAATGATCCAAGAGAGGGTTGAGACCTCTCTGGGGTTCAGGACTCACTCAGACTGGGTCCAGGGGTGGGTTCAAGATGGTGGGAGTCTGTTATGTCCCTGTGGCTCTGAACAGGAGGCCAGCAAACTAGCCCTTGGTGTCACGTCTGGTAGGCCTGGGTACAGGTGTAGATGTAGGGCTCAACAGTGGCCTCTAACTGTTCAAGGCAGGCTACAGGCAGTAAAGCAGTCCTTACAGGTACAGCAGCAGTCTGGCAGATTGCACAGCAGGTCACATCAGCAGGCAGTCATTTGAGAGTCTTCCGCAGATCCAGTAGTGAACTGAAGAGTGTGTCTGAGAGCCCTATTTTTATACCCTGGTTCCCAGCTACCAGAAGGTGGGAAACGTTTCTGGAAAGGTCCTTTGAAGATATGGAAGTTACCTCCCTCTCCTGGCTCCAAGCTGGCTGCACTGACAATGCACGGTTGTAAGGCCTATTGTGAGGAGACAGGACACAGCCTATTTAGGCGCAAGTGGGGCTGCACTCTGCCTCCCCATCCTGCCAGTTCATGGCCCATTGAGGCTCAGCTAATCTCACAATTGTGTGACTGTCTGGACTGAATTCACAAAGTCTAACTGTCAGCTACACCCAGTCATGTGTCCTAAGACAGGCTGCAGACACAAAGGGCTGAGAACAGGAAAACGGCAACTTTCTAAAAGTGTCATTTTCAAAATTGTAATGATAAATTCAACTATACCATTAAAGAGGGTTTATCATTACAATGTCATAGGTACCAAACATGCCATATCCACCTCCTCTCATTTAGGAACTACAGCTTATTAAATGTAATAAGACATTTCTGATGTTAACCAATGGGAGGGGTAGGCCTCACTGTATTGAAAAACGAATTTGAGAGTTTTTCATTACCAGGGCATGTAAAACTTAAAAGTACATGTCCTACAATGTAATTATACAGCACCTTGTCCTATGGGCTACCTAGGACCTACCTTAGGGGTGTCTTCTATATACTGAAAGGGGAGTCTAAGGCATGGCAAGGGGTTTTAAATGCAAATTCAACATGGCAGTGTGCCACTGCATGCAGGCTCCAATGGCAGGCCTCCAACATGTTTTGGAGGGTTGTACGACAGTACAACGCAGGTAAATACATCGTATGCCTTTGCCACACATTTTTTAGCATGCATGCTTTTATTGCAAATATGCATTTACAAAGCATGCCAATACCAACCATTGTTTTTAGATTTAAAAACAATGTATTTGTGGGGGGAAACCCCCCCACCCCCTCCAACTTACCTTAAATGCGTGGTATTGGCATGCGTTGTAAATGCACATTTGCGGTAAAAATATGCATGCTAAAAAATGCGTTGTAAAGGCACAACGAGATAACCTCGTTGTAAAGGCTGTTTCCTGTTTTGGAGGGCTACTTAAGTGGGTGGCACAATAAGTGTTGCAGGCCCACTGGTAGCAATTATTTACAGGCCCTGGGTATATAATATACCACTCTGCAAGGAACTTACAAGTCAATTAACTATGCCAAACAGCTGTAAACCGATTATACCAAGGTTTGGGGAGAGAGAACAAGCACTTTAGAACTGGTTAGCAGTAGTAAAGTACAGAGAGTCCTAAGGCCAACAAAAATGAATTCAGCAAAAAGTGAGAGGAGGAAGGCAAAATGTTTGGGGGTGATCCAGCGATCTGGGACTAACAAATTTCCATTAGCTGAGCCCAATTCATTACCATACAAGTCCCTTCACGCTGGGTGAGTGAATACCAAACTTACAAATTTTTATTACCATATCATCCTCGCATTATCCATGGTGGCAATGCTATCTTTATTTATAAAATTAGGGTTTGGCAAGCTAATATTTGGATCTAGAATAATACTATTGCATGCTCATCATAAACCAACTCTAAAAAATGACAAATTCACTTATGAATTAATAATGCTTTATCTAAAATAATGTGATTGCTCGTCAAATATAATACAGCTCGAATCAATGATCACCATACAAGAAACAATATTTGAGAAATAACAAAGAACATCTCATAAACGATGCATTGAGTGAGTGGATAGGTGTAGAGACAAAAGTTTAGAGACAAAAGACATTTGCAAAATGATTATGCAAATTCAGATATAATACTAACCCACAAAGGAAATTAGGAAAAGTACTCTCTGGCCATGAGAGCAGCAAGGCCCCTCAAGAAGAGTTAAAGAGCAAAGACTAAGTCAGGATTCAGCAAACAGGAACAGTCAGCCCAAATAGGAATAGGAGACAGCAACGCAGCCCTCTCCTCTCGCATAGTAGGGAATCACGCAACCTAACCCCACCCACCGGGTACCTAACTTATACTCTAAATCCCAAGAAAGACCAAACCCACAATGTATCATAACACACAATTTCTCTTCATTCTATTGGTTGAGGAAGGGAGTGTTCTATCACACCACTCTCGTCGTGACAACCCTGCAAAATAGTCTATTGTCCCTTTTATTCATTTTATCAACTTCCAACCAAGGAAATACAAATTCGAGCTTCCTTCATATACACATTTCCTCCATTTCAGTCATGTAACAACTTTTGTGCCTCGATTGCTCAATTGCGCTGCTCTCTAAGGAAGTATTCTGGCTTCAAAGATTAATTTGTTTCTCCACGCAAACTTTGGCAGGCACACAGGACCCATGAAGGACGAACAGTTTCCGACTCCCCTTTCTTGCACAGTTTTAACACACATTTATTTTCTAAAATGACTCTTAGGCCTTTTCTGCAGCGCAGAAAATCATACTTCTACGGAAAACAAACACAATTGTTATTAATCACTTATAATGCTATACCATAAACACACCCATCCTGTGTGTTGCATATTTCTCATTTATACCCATGCGCTTCCCTAAATAATGTTATTTCCAACGTAAATTAGTATAAATAAACACGCAGCATTAGTCCTTTTATTTTCCATTAGTCATAAGCATTTGCGGCCTACTTTAGCATTTTAGTTTGTGCTTCCGCAAGTTCATCTTCCCTCATGTTAGCCCTTTTTCGCATTTAGTTTGCACATCACACGATTAGTAATTTTCTCTATGAGGGTTCAATCCGAGCAGGTTTCATTTCGCGAAAACCCTGCTCCATCAGGGATGACCTACAGAGAGGGCCATTTCTAACAGTGATGGTGTGGGTTTGGGTGTGGTGCTGTTTCAGAGGTCGTGGAGGTGGTTTTGGGTGGGTGTTTGGATTTGGTTGAGGGTGTGGGTTCGAGTGTGGTGCTCGGTTCTGTGGTAGTGGTGGTGGTTGTGAGTGGGTGCTTGGATTTGGGTGAGGGTGTGGGTTTTGGTGTGGTGCTGGGTTCTGTGGTAGTAGTGGTAGGTTGTGGTGGGTATTTGGATTTGGTGAGGGTATTGTTTCAGGTGTGGTGCTGGGTTCATGGGTGGTTGTTGTTTGGGTTGTGAGGTTGGAAGTGGAATGGGTGTGAGTGTGGGAGAATGCGCAGGGGAAGGTGAAGGGTCCATAGTGAAATGGGTATAAACAGATAGCGGGGCAGGTGCTGGTGTGTGGGAGGCAGTGGTTTCAAAGGGGGCGCTGGGCCAGTCAAAACCTCTCTTTATAGCAGTCACAGCAGAGTGTATGTCAAACAGGAATTGTAGTAAGGTGGGTGGGATAAACGTTACGTTTGTAATGGAGTAACTTCTGTGCCAAAGTCTAAATTATGCAAATCAGGAACACCTGAGGCAACTTTAATTTTCTTTCAATGTCTCTATATTTTATTATTACTGTTATGGGCCTATGTTAACTTTCGTATTGTCCTATAACATATATTGACTACAGCCAAACAATTGTAGTGAGGGCCCACTGTGGTTTTCCCCTATGTTAGCCTAACTGTAGGTTGTAGGTCGCTTTTGCTTTGCACATGTTACAAAGTAACATGTTTGTTTTTGTGCCACACTATTAGTTTAGAAATAGTCTGCACATGTTTTGTTATTTAGCTCTTCTGCTGGGTTTCAGTCTGAACATTTCGTACAAGGTCAAACAACGTAATGCCCAGCTTTTCTCTGTGGTCGGTCACTAGCACATTTTAACATATAGAAATAATAGAGAGAACCAGTTGCTGTTTCTAGCATGGATTTTCTAATCATTTAAGCCAAGACTTGCCGTTTTGAAGACAGAGAGGAGAATTTCTAGCAGCGGACAGGGCCTGGAACGAGCGCATCGGCTCTGCGCAAATCTAAGATGCAGACCAGCTAACGACAAACGCCAGGTATGGGGCCCTGTTCTAATCCCAGAGATCACTGATATATTAATATGCTCAAGTAGTGGGGTAAGGCTTAGGCAAATATATTGTTCGACATATTAGGGCATTGCATTGTATACTATTTATTGATAATGCTAATTACTTTGCTCACTTGAATATGTTTTCTAATTGCAGCACAGTTGCTACATGATAGAGCACAAAAGTTTAAATACATATTGTAAACTTTCCTTGTGTCTTTCATTTGTTTATTATCGACACACATGAGTGAGAGAACGAAAGGTGATGATTCTCTACCACAGTTCCCTGAGGGGACCAAAGTGTTGTGTTCTGGAGTGCCAACTTGCCTGTTACCCTGGGAAGGTTAGGAGGGCAGGTAAGGAACTATGAGCTAGTCAGGTTTTGGGCCCATAGATACTGATGTGGTTTTGTGGCTCAGTCCCTACATACTGACGTTCTATGATCCCAGGCATAGTTCTGATTCCAAACAAAAACCCTGCAACACAATAATAGACCTGTTCAAGCTTATTAGGAATTTGAAGGTTAAATAAATTTATGCCACACAACACCAAAAAACTATTATTAATAAATAAGTATATCAAGATTATTAAGAGCACCTGTTAGTGGCTGATGTACAACTAATGAAAAGACTCACAAGAACTAGAAAATGGAATTATGGGTTTTCCTGCAAGTGTGACAGAGGACGAGCTAATTGAAACTATTCGATTAAGGGTATATGAGGAGGCGCCATCTGGCTATAAACCTAAATCAAAATTCTTAGCAACTATGCAATGAGACACAATTGATATATATCCTGAGTTGGTCACACAGGATATAAAAAAAACCCTATATATTTCTATATATGCATAAGTAAAAAAGAAACATAATCATTTGAAAGAATATTACACAACAAGCTGTGGATGGGGTATATATAATAGGGAATTCTGATAAAGGAGGAAACATCATCCTATGGTCTCTGGATAAGTATTTGAAGGAGCCTACAGTCACCTACGTGATCAGACATGTTAGGAAAAGATCATTTGGAGACGGTACACGATATCAAAAACAATATAAGGATGAATTGATGAGATGCGAAATGAGGGTTTGATGAGCCAAGATTAATATGTGATTTTGCAAAAACACCCTGCCCAAAGATACCAGTCATGTGTTCGATTCCCAAAATTCATAAAAATGAAACTGACCCTCCTGGCCACCCTATAATCTTAGCCATAGACTGCAACTTTGAGAATACCTCAAAATATGTGGGCTACTTCCTGAGGAACTAGGTTAGAAACCTCCCTTCATCTGTATAGGACACAGAGGACTTTCAAAACATATTTTTGATATGAGGATATAGTAATGATCCCTGATGTCACAACTCTCTATATAAGCATCAAACACGTAGATGGTTTAAGAGTGACTGAACATATTTTAAGTGCCATACCTTTAACACTATATAGGCGTACACAAATATTGTTGTTCATGGTTAAGTGGTGTCTAGAGAGCAACTGATTTATGTATAACAACAAGCTGTGCAGACATATCAGGAGCATTGTAATGGGCACATACTTCAACCCTAGCTACCCAAATTTGCATATGGGCTGGTGGGAGAAGCAGGTGGTCCGGAGCATGCATTTGAATGAATGGTTTACACTTGTGGTGATTTAGACCTGATTTATCAATGACCTCTTCACAATTTGGATAGGGTCAACATTTGAGGCTGCTGCATTTGTAGACAAGATCAATGATGATTTACTCAACTTGCATTTCACCAGTAAAGTTGATCTATGTATATATGTGAAAAACAACAGACTAGAGATGAAAAGCCATATAGAAAGCACATAGCGGGAATACTATCCTCAATGCAACCAGTTGTCACCCAGTTATATCAGAACTCCAACCACCGGAGAAAAGAAAGGGGTGCAGGTTAGGAATACATCTTTATAAATTCAATTTTCTGCAGATTTGTGGGATCCACAGCAAAATTGAAAAAAAATGACTCGCGGACTCCTGTGCGTCTTTGTCAGGAAGCCCCAGGGTGGGCCAAATCCCAGGGGCATATGAAAAGTATAGGAGTGGGCGCATGGGGCCCACCTCCTAGGGTTTATACTAGTGACCACCACCTCCCCGGGGTATTAATAATAATTTATGCAGGGGGCAATGTAGCCATAGGGGTGCCACCTCCCCGGGGCTACATATACAGAAATGGGGGGGGGGCCTTTTGGAACCCCATGCCCCAGGGATCGCCACCTCCCCGGCGCTAAATTAAAAGGCATGGGAGGACCTCGCGGACCCCTGTGCCCTGGGGACCACCACCTCCGCAGGGCATAACTTTAAAAAGAGAGAGGGGGCAATGCAACCCCCCTCCTGGGCCATATACGGCCCCAAGGATGACCACCTCCCTGGGGTAGTCCCTACAACAAAAAAAGGAGAGGGACCATGCAGGCCCTCCTTGTGGAGCCATGCATGGCCCTCGGGACTGCCACCCCCCAGGCCTGGCTCCTGCTATGTCCCTGGGTGCCACCCCCTGGGACATAGTTGTTTGCTGTGGCTTGATGGAAGCTTTCCTGCTAAGCCACAGCAAACGCCTCGATTTCAGCAAGCAAGAGTGGAGAAATGCTCTCGCTTGCTGGAAGCGGAGCATTTGCCTTGACACACAGGGAGCTGCATGTTCAGCAGCTCCCTGTGTGTCAAAGCAATGCTGGCTCCTGCAGATGGCGGGGAGCCGGCAGGGACTGCAAGGGCATTCAGGCTCCCCCCACGGTCCCCAACGGAGATGCCGCTCCCGGGGGATGCGGTGCCTGGGGCTGAAGTCACTCACTCACCATTACAAGCACTCACACACTTGCACACCCACACAACCACTTAAATATCCATTCACACATCCATACATGCACTCACACATCCGCTCACTCACATAACCGGTTACATACCCAATCACACATCCATACAAGCACTCAAAAAAGCCACTCACTCACCGATACAGCCACTTACACACCCAGTCACTCACTAATACAGCCATTCAGATACCCACTCACTCACCCATACAGTCACTTACACACTCACTTCCCCACCCATAGAGCCGCTCACACCGCCACTCACTCACCCCTACAGTCACTGACACACCCACTAACTCACCAATACAGCCACTCACACAGCAAGTCACTCACCCATACAGCTACTCACACACCCATTTATGCACCCATACAGCCACTCACACATCCAAACACACAAGGAGACGTTAGCTCAAGTAACTATAACTGTTGATTTTCTATGGTTTTGTTTGAGTAAAATATGAGCCTTACTATAACGTCCCAGTAACCGTTTCTTTTTTCAGTGAATTTGTAAAGTTTTTTTAATTCTATTTCCTAACTATTGTTGTATTCCGCTTTAGGTGTCCATATATAGGTTTTCCTGAAACATGTCCTTATATAGGCACAATTCGCATTGCCCATATATAGGCATAAGATCCCAGTCCTTATTTAGGCATTAGCCATGCTATCCAAATACAGGCATGGTCACTTACATCCGTCCACCTTAAAGTCACAACGAGTTCTTAGAAACCAGACCCTTTAGCTCTTGGGAGTTCCCCTAGCACAGGATTATTGATTTCTCCAAGAACTCATTTATTATGCATGAACTGCTATACCTTAAGGGTTCATTCCTGACGTCTTCCTCTGCCCGACTTTACATCAATGCTAACATTCCAAGGCACCTACCGGGTAAAAATATACCTTTCCTTGCCCAAGCAAGTAGGAGGAGACCTCGACTTTAGAGGAGCCCGTGTCCCGGCCTGACGCACTGACAAGAGACGCTGTCATCCCTGCTCGCAGAGAATCCAGCTTCCAGTGTTCTGACTCCCTTCGCCGGGTGTGTTAGAGTTTGAGACCCGGAAAGAGATTCCCACCTCTCTGATTCTCAAGGTATGGAGCTGACTAGAACCTAGAGGGACTCTTGGCATACTAGACTTGGCATACTAGACTATAGCATACCATACTATAGAATACTTCACCTACTTCTTACCTTGCACTACACTTAGGTTAGGTACACTGGGGTAGAACTAGTTAGAGAAGCATCTTATGAGTACTCGCCTTTTTAGCTTATGTTATTTATGTATATGAATATATGTGTCAAAGCTAAAAGATAATGCTAGCGCAGTATTATTTCTTTCTACTGCTTACGCTGTACATTATATATCTCGCATACTGTCTTGTGATCATAACAGCTCATATCTCTTACACGAGAAACAAGACTGTTCAATAAATCCTTTTATTGAAACGCCCGTCTATTCTTTCTGTGTAACTCTGAAGAAACTAAACATGCACGATTAGCTGAGTGAAACTGTTATCTATTGTTTCCACGATTCTGAGAGTGTTCCGATTCTAAAGGGAAACAAAGTTGTCATGTTTATGCGGTTGCCAGAAACAACTCCCTTCTTGTTTACAAGGAGTTTCTAGTGGCCTCTGAGTTAGCTGGCACAAAGTAATTAAGTTTAATATACTCGATAGGGACATACTGACATCAGTCCTATGTCGAATCTATAGGGTATATTATTCCAATGCGCAGAGCCTATTAGGGAAATAGGAACTACACTACACTATAAAGTACTTGAAGCCCTTGGTTTTTTTCTGCGGAAGCCGGCATTGCTTTTGGACAGAGGGAGCTGCATACATGCAGCTCCCTCTGTCCAAAAGCAATTCTGCTTTAGGCTTTGAATAAGCGAGAGAATTTTACCAGCTCTTGCATGCTCGTAGCAGAGCAGCGTTTGCTATGGCTTGGCGGGAGCGGTGCTCCTGCCAAACCATAGCAAACTGCAATGTCACGGGGTGGGCACCCCGGGACATTGCTGTAGCCGATCCTAGAGGGTGGCAGTCCCCAGGGCCATCTAGGGATCCAGGATGGGTCACGCCCCCCCTCTTTCAAGCATTTAGCCTCAGGGAGGTGGTGGTCCCCGGGTTTGGGGGGTTGCAACGGACCCCTGTAATGATTCAGTTTGTGCCCCAGGGAGGTGTTTGTCCCCGGGGCAGCGGGGGCCGAGCGGGCCCCCCGCTTTTCTATCCTATAGTGCAGGGCCGGACTGGCTACCGGGCGTTTTGGCATGCTGCCGAGCTGGGGGCTGATGTCATTGCGGTGGGGGCTAATTTTGTTGATGGAGACCTGCGTGTGCTATGAAATAAACAAAGCAAAATGAATTTCGTTCAGCACACGCAGGTCCCCATCAACGTAATCAGCCCCCAGCTCGGCAGCATACCAAAACGCCCGGTAGCCAATCCGGCCCTGCTATAGTGCCCCAGGGAGGGGCACTATAGAACAGAATGCGGCATACATAGAAAGAGCAAAAAACGAGGTGAAATAAAAGTATTTCTCCACGCTGCACCACTCTTACACCTCTCCTGGGGAGGCGTACGTTTTTGGTGCTGCCTCAGATTTACAGATCCTTGTAAATCTGGAGCAGTGTTGAAAAGCAATGGGTGTTGCATGGGAACGCCCACAGCAACACCCATTGCACGCCCCTTACCCGCAGAAAACTGCGTCGAGGAGGAACATATTTAAAAGGCGCCGTTATGCTTTGCAAAGTGGCTTAGCGCCACCTTGTAAATATAGAGCAGGACACAGCGCCACCAGAGCATTGCAAAAAGTGACACTCCGGTAGTGCAATGCATTTGTAAATATGCCCGTAGGTTAGTGGTTGGGGGGAGCGCTATTCAGGTAACAACCACAATCCTTGTCAGGTTGACCCGCAAAGGTCACTAAATCAACCCGTGCTTAATTCTCTGGTTGCTGGGCAAGAAAGCATTCAGGTTTAATTTAAAGCAATAAAGTGAATGCACACCACAAGAAAAATCCCAAACCAGCTTAGAAAAATGGAATATATTTTAATTAATAAAATGCTACCAAAAATGATCATATGGGATAGGAGTTTTTAAAATTGTAGGTAAAAATAGAGTCAAAAAACAAAAAGCGCCAACTGTGGGTATCTGGTCACACTGGTCACGCTGGTCAAGTTCAGGCCAACCACAGTGGAGCCCAGCTCGGTTTCAAGACCAAGTTCGGCCCACTGGAAGTTATACCTTATGTCTTTGATGTAAGGTCTGCTCGGAGTTGCTTTGCAAGGCTTCGTGTTGCCCAGCGTCAGTTAGATGAAGCTTTCATCTGCAAGGTGAGGTGTTGCAGCACTTGGCATCTCTCAGTGTCGGATCCGATAAAGCCATTATGTATGAACTGCATAGCTGTGCAGGACTCACTGTCACACTGAGTTGGGTCTGGTGAAGCTTTCGGGCAGTCTCTGCGCAGTGTGGCTCTGCGCGGCTTTGCACAAATTAGTATTGGTTACTGTGAAGCTTTCAGTTCAGAGCTGCTTAGGTTTGCGGGCCTTGTGCCACTTTATGCTGGGTCTGATGGAAGGAAGAAGTGCTTTCTGATGCCAGCAAAGGGTCTAGGACCTGGGGGCATCTGTTGGGACTCAGGACCCACTCCAGCAGAGACCAGCAGCAGGGCTCTGGCAGGTCCTGGTAGGTCCAGTTGGTGCTTGTCAGCTGGGCAGTTACAGGGAAGGCCGCTGAAAGCTTGTTGTGTCCCTGAAGCTCAAACAGTAGGTCAGCCTCCTGACCCTTGCAGTAACTCTGGGTATTCTGGGATCAAGGTAAGCAGATCTAATCTTTCTTCTTCAGAGAACAAGGCATTCCTTCAAGCAGCAGGCAGTCATTCTGGCAGCAGGGCAGTCCTTCTTCTGAATCTTCCACAGGTCCAGAAGTGTTTTGATGATGATTTCATTACTGGTGCCAACTTTTGAGTGGGGGAATTTCCTGACTTACATCCAAAATGGGTTCTGGTCTGTTCTTCCCCTTCTCCTGGTCCTGGTCTTGGAACCAAACTGTCCTGGGGACAAAGCCAAGGGAAGGCCTTGTGTCAAGTTAATTTGTGTTTGCTACTTTTTAAATTTCATGCAAACTGCCCGTTAACTTTAAGGGCCTACCGTAGGGGTGACTAATAAGTATTAAAAAGCAA
This sequence comes from Calotriton arnoldi, assembly GCA_963921515.1. Classification (NCBI taxonomy): domain Eukaryota; kingdom Metazoa; phylum Chordata; class Amphibia; order Caudata; family Salamandridae; genus Calotriton; species Calotriton arnoldi. Next base: position 3,094,787 of record CAWUFW010000984.1, read on the forward strand.
GGATTAGGCCTGGTAAAAGTTTATTTTTCCACACGAAATGTAAGTCTAAAATTGCACTACAGACTGGAGTGGCAGGCCTGAGATATGTTTTAAAGTACTACTTTAGTGTGTGGCACAATGAGTGGTGAAGCCCACTAGTAGTATTCAACATGCAAAGGGTACATTAGTTCCATTTACCAGGGACCTATAAAAAAAACTAAGTGTGTCAATTTTACCATGTTTTAGGGAGTGAGCGCAAGCAGTTTAGCACTGGTTAGCAATGGTAATTAATGTGCACAGAATCCAAAAGCCCAAAAAACTAAGGGGCATATTAGCAAGACCGGCGATACAATTATCGCCGTTTTAGCGGCAGGAAACTGCCGCTAAAACGGCGATAATGGGCTTGCTAATATGCGTTATAGAATTCCAATAGAAGCCCAGGTTAGATGTCCTGCACATCTAACCTGGGCTTCTATTGGAATTCTATAACGCATATTAGCAAGCCCATTATCGCCGTTTTAGCGGCAGTTTCCTGCCGCTAAAACGGCGATAATTTTATCGCCGGTCTTGCTAATATGCCCCCAAGTTTAGCAAAAACCAAGAAATGGAGGCAAAATGTTTAGGGGAATATCACGTCAAGGATGTCAGATCAAACACATATATACATATATATATATATATATATATAGATATATATGTGTATATATATATATATATATATATATATATATATATATATATACATATTACCTACTGGCAGTCGTCAGTAGGTAGTTATAGTTAGGACCTAGTTTCCATAGGAAAAGCGTTTTTTGTTTTGCCAATAACTTTGGCGTCGTTTGACGAATCTTCGCAAAATTTTCAAAACTGATGGCCCGTCTTAGTCAGCTCCTGTCCTGAAAGTTTCGGGGTGATTCGTTAAGCGGGGGATGAGAAAAAAGGGGGGTCCCAAAACGCATTTTCCCCATGTTAATTTACATAGGAAAAATTGGAACAGGCTACAGCCCGAACTACTATACGGAATTACACCAAATTTGGCAAAAAGGTAGGTCTTGGTTCAGAAAGTGACCTTTTTTTAAAATGGTGTAAATCCGTTCAGTAGTTCCTGAGAAATTAAAAAATATCGATATCTGAGCACCGAGGAGGGTTCGCGAACCCTCCCGGGCACGAGCTGACTTCTGATTGGCTGCCAACACTCTAAACCAGAATGCATTGGCAGCCATCTTGTGACTCGGTAACAGAGTCACAAGAAATCTGTGAAAAAAGGTTAAAAAACAAGAAAAGGGGGCAGGGTAGAAACACCCTGACTCCCTAGGCCTGCTCAGGGGGTCCCACAGGCTTTTTAAAAATCGGCAGAATTTGCGCTGGGTGCACGAATCCTGCTGAGAAAATTTTAAAAAACGAAGCGCGGGCTTCCACGCGTCGTTGTTTGTAAGTCCCCGGGTGGGCCAGGTCCCGGGGGCAATGCCAAATTATATAGTGGGGGCCTGCGGGGGCCCCTGCAGCCCTGGGGCCTGCCACCTCCCCGGGGCTATAGTAATTATATGCGGGGGCACACGGCCCCCCGCAGCCCCGGGGCTTGTTTTAATAAGATGGGGGGGCTCTCAGGCCCCCCCAAGCCCCAGGGACCACCACCTCCCGGGGCTTTATTTACATAGGCGCGGGGGAACACGGCCCCCCCGCTGCCCCGGGGACCACCACCTCCCGAGGCTAAAAATGTGTGTGGGGGAGCCTCACGGACCCCCCCAAACCCTGGGGACCGCCACCTCCCCGGGGCTTTCTACAATTATTTGTGCGGGCCTCGCGGGACCCCCCCAAGCACCGGGGACCACCACCTCCCTGGGGCTTTAGAAACGTTGGGAGGGGGGCCACGCGCCCCCGTCCTGGAGACCTCCATGGCCCTGGGGACCGCCACCCCCCAGGGCCGGCTCCTGCAATGTCCCGGGGTGCCCACCCCCAGGACATTGCTGTTTGCTATGGCAGGGCGGGAGCACGGCTCCTGCCCTGCCATAGCAAACTCCTGATTTTGAATTGTAATTGTAATTGTAATTGTAACTGTAATTGAAGCGAGAGCAGGAAATCCTGCTCTCGCTTCAATGAAGCAAAGCAGGATTGCTTTTGAGTAAGGGGAGCTGCATGTCAGCAGCTCCCCTTGCTCAAAAGCAATGCCGGCTCCCACAGGAGGCGGGGGGGCCGGCGGAACGTGGGGGCATTGGGGCTCCCCCCACGGTCCCCAACGGAGAGGCCAGGCCCCGGGGAATGGGGTACCCGGGGCCAGAAGTGGCCTAGGAGGGGGGCCACGCAGCTCCCCTCCCCTGCAATTAATAAAAAAAATTAAAAAAATAAACAGAAAGGCCGGCCCAGGGGATGGGGTCCCCGGGGCCAGAAGTGAACAAGGGAAGGGGGGCCATGCGGCCCTCCTCCCGTAACAATTTTATTTAACAAAAAAAAAATGAGGCAATGCCCGGGGGATGGGGTCCATTATAGGCCTTAGGAGGGGGGCCATGTGGCCTCCCTCCATTACATTTTAAAAAAAAAAGTGTTTCTGGCCATGCCCCGGGGGATGGGGTCCCTGGGGCCGAAATTGGCCTCGGGAGGGGGGCCGCGCGGCCCCCTTCCCGTTTTATTCTTTTTTTTAATAAAAAAAAACAGGGGTCAGGCCCTGGGGGATGGGGTCCCCAGGGCCCCAAAAATAGTAAGAGAAAGGGGGGCCACAAAGCCCCCCTTCTAAAAAATAAAGCATAATACATCTTCATTTGCATGGTTGTGCCCTCTAGGTGGGGGGGCAAATTGCCGCATTCAATTTTTCTCCCAAACATTGGAAGCATTAAGTCACTTCAAAGATTAGCAACAAATAGTACTGTACTTAGCTCTATTGAAACTCAATGCCAAAGAGAAAAAGAAGAGAGAAGAAACATATAAAACCTTCAAACTTGATACCACCGTGCTAGTGTGCCTATTCTATATATATCGTATATATATATCCGCCTAATATGTTGCACGTGTAAAATGCTGACTGGCGGAGCCCTGTTATGTTGGATGCAGTTATGGGAACACACAAAAACAATCACTGAGGGAATTTTCCTCTTTCTATGTGTGCTGCCAACTGCAGCACGTATAGAAAGAGGAAAAAACGAGGAGAAATAAAAGTATTTCTCCTTGTTACGCCACTCCTACGCCCCCCCTTGACGAATTCCCAGCTTTACAAAACTTTGGAAATCTAGGAATGTGTCAGGTTCCATGGATGTTGTGTGGGAACACCCACAGCAACATCCAGGGAACCCCCCTTTCAGGCAGAGTAATGCGTGAAAGGAGTCCATATTTACAAGGCCATGAAATGTCACACAGGGTGACTTTACTTGGCCTTGTAAATATTGGCAGGCACACTGTGCTGCCAGTTCATCAAAAAAAGTGACGCACCAGCAGCGCAATAGCTTTGTAAATGAGGCCCTAGGTGCCTTGAAAGGAGTGAGGCAAACTAATTAAGAGCTACCCAGTCGAGCACATGGCCTCACCACCTGCGGCCTCAACACGAGCCACCAAAAGATTATAGTCGACTGTGTCAAAGTCCGCTGAGAAGTCTAAAAGAACCAGTGCCTGTGTAATACCTTTATCGCATTCCTGATGCCTTTCAACAACCACAGAGAGACTGACTGATTCCATAGAGTGTGCGGGGAGGAAACCAGCCTGACGAGGGTCTAGGAAATTCGAGTCTTCAAGAAAGGAACACAGACATTGTGCCACATGGGCCTCCAACACTTTTGCCAAGAAAGGTAGCAATGATGTGGGGTGGTAATTTTTTAATATGAGGGGATCCTTGCCATCTTTCTTCTGAAGTGGGATCACTACCACCACCTGCAGTGTGCTGGGTACTTTACCTTGACAAAGGGAAAGACTATGGAGGGACATAGCAGGGTCAGGCAAGATAGAAAATACAATTTTCAAGATTTTAGGGGGGCAAATATCGTTGGGTGAGCCTGATTTTACTTTAACCAACAGTTCCTTTAAGCATTCATTACTTGTGATAGGGAAGGTGGCTAAGGAACAAAGGTTCTTTTCTTCTTGGGTGGCACAGTTTGAGAATGTGCTCACTGGAATTATAGTTTTAATTGTCTTTATCTAATCAATAAAAAAGTTGTTGAGTGAGTGACAGAAGTTGTGAGAAGGGGAGATAGGCAGTGTAATTCTATCAGGGTTTGGTAATTATGAAACAGTTTGAAAGATTCCCTTAGATTTGTTCATAGAAAGGAGAATTTTATTAGTAAAGAAGGAGGACTTTGCTTGCAGGAGACGAGCTTTATCATTTCTGAGAGCAGTTTTATAGCTTTCCTTTTTACTAGCTGAATAATCTTTCCACCCCTTACGCTCACTGATGCTCAGTTCTAACTTGGCTAACTTTAAATCAGCAGTAAACCGTTTAGATGCATGATGCCGCCTATCCTGTTTGAAGCCTGGCCAGTTTAAGTTTGCATAGAGGAGCAAAGGTGTCACTTGCTGCCAATAACCAGGCAGATTTCTCCTTTTACAGTAGAATCAATATCACGGATTATGTCAGGTATGAATGATGCAAGCGAGTTACAAAAAGTGTGTAAATCATCACAGGACTAATTCCAGTAGTCCAGGGAGAGGTATGGGTTTTAGAAGAGAGAACCCAACTAGAGAAAATTATACGAGGTAGTGATCAGACCACACACATGGTAATACCTCTAAATTAAACAGCTGTAGGTTCACTGACCAAACTTGGTCTTACGTGTGGCCTTTGATGTGGGTAGGTGCCAACACCTGTTGTTCTAAACTAAGACAACTAAGGTGGTCTGAGAGGTCTAATGATTTCTGGCCAACATTCTCATCCTTGGCCCAATAATTAAAATTGCCAACTATTAAAGTTTTTGCATGATCAATCAAAAGGGGGAAATTAGTTAAGAAAACTGCTGGGGGAAATTCTGCATATAGTCCGGGGGACAGTAAGTAACAACACAAACAAGTGGTGAGGCCTGAGTCTCCAGTCTTATCACTAAACTGCCAATGCCAATAATACTCAGGTGAGTTGATTTAGTAGGTGACTCCAACCAGTCGAATGCGAGCTACCAGTAGCTTGCAGAAACCTTCAGAGTAGCTCCCAGCCTTGAATTCATTTTTAACTAAGATTAAGGAAAGGCTGTGTTTCTTTACATTATTATCAGCCTGCCAATAGCAGAGCCAGATAAAGAGCAGTGCTCCACATAGATTTATGACCAATGTGGGTCACAGAGGTTCAGAACTGAAGCACTGAGGTATCTAACTCTTGAATAAAAGTCGTTCATAACTCAAAATTGTAGCATGAGAACAAAATGATAATTCAGGAGGCTTTTAAATTAGAGAAAATGTAAATGAAGAATTAACATAATGATTAAGTTGACTCTTCATTTGAATTTTCTCCCTTTTCAAAGCGTCACTTTTACATACAGCAGTCCTCATGCTTCCAGTGGCTGGTTGACACAGTGCCATATTTATAACAGAAAAATACAATCATTTTCTTTTAAATAGGAGAAATTTAAAGTGAAGAAAAATGTTTCTATGAAACATTGTCTTTATGTTTTTCTCTACTTTAAATTAAGCCAATTAAGTCCCAATGTTTTATGAAGCCTGTTTCTTCACTTTAAATTCCTCACATTTAAACAAATGACTGCATTTTCCTGTTATAAATATGGCACCATGTCTACAGGCCAGTGGGAGTATTATGCCTGCTGTTTGTAAAAACACTTTGACATAGGAGAAAATGTAAATGATGAGTTTTATATAATGCATATAAACATAAAGTTAACTCTTCAGTTGAATTTTCTCCCATTTCGAAGTGTTGCATTTACACACAGCATGCATCTTGCTCCCAGTGGCTGGTAGACACGCTACCATATTTATAACTGAAAAATACAGCCATTTTTTTTAAATGGGAGAAATTTAAATGCAGAAAAATGTTCCATCAAGTGCAGAAAAATGTTCCTTACTACGAACATTTTTGCATAGCATTTTTCTGCTCTTTAAATTTCTCCCATTTAAAAAAAATAAGGTTGTATGTTTGTGTTGTACATGTAATGGTGCCACGTATGGTGAAAGGTATGCCCTGTGCCACAAGTACATACAACACAGGCTCTCAGTCACCCATACACATATATCCCATTAATTCACACACATGTTCTGTTGCACATGGTAGCCCTATCATAGTACCCCTGCTGCTGGACCTCTCCTTGACGTCACACCGTGCTCGTGCTCGCCCACACTCTTTGTCGGGAGCTGGGTGCTGAGTGTGCAGAGAGGACCCCCACGGACGGCAGGCGGGATCACTGCAGGCTTGGGCTGGTTGTTGTTTCATCCCGCAAGGACTGTTATGGTTGCTAGCCAGCTCTGCTCTACGTTTCAAGTCTCCTCTACGGCTGGAAGGCCATTTGAGAGCAGTGCGGCTCCGTCAAGGCTACTGTTGCTTCGTGGGCAGTGCCATTGCCAGCTGCTCATCTGTCTGCTGCTCTGCCTGCCCCCATCACTGTGCCCGGGTTGCTCAAGGAGGCGGGCGGATACGGGTGTACGGCACAGCGGTGGTGAGTACCAGGACAGCAGGCAGGTGGAGTGTTGATTGCATTAATCAAACCGAGGTATTCCGCCTAGAACGGAGACAGTTGGGCAACAATCTAGACTCCTGGTGCACAAACCGCTCAAGTGCGGGACAGGAAGCAATTCCTTTTTGCTAAATAACCCTCACACACTCTAGTAGTGTCATGCTTCAAACTCGGGTTCACCCTGACTCCTAAAGGTCAGGGTGGGCTCGACCATATTTCAGGGAGCACTTAAGAGAAGGAGGCCAGGGGTTTTAAAGATAAAAAATCCTCCTACGACTCCAGGTATCCCTTTATTAGCGGAATCGTAGGGGATGTTAAAAATAGGAAAAAGGGGGGTCGACAGGAAGTTATGGTCCTATGACCCTAATGCCAACATGTTTCAGTCCTCAAGGCCCAGGCGGGTCCTGGACTTTCTTCAGGGCAAAAATGTTTCCCTCCCTGGTGTTGTTATCTAGGCGTTTGTCCTATATTTGTTTCATAGAATGCAGAAAGCTGCACTCATACGAACAGGTAAGTAGATAACTTATCTCTCATACAGTTCTGAACTGTTTCTCATCCATCCTTTTCTGGATGTTCTAAAATGTCTCAAGAGACTGCGGTTAGAGGGGGGTAGACTTGTAATCAGACTTTCTTCTAAGGTCCTGCCCCGCTGCCTCACCTATTCGGTCCGAGTCTCCGGCCGAGTCTCCGGCCTCATGCTGCAATAATCCTCCTAATAGATATCCTGATAGACTTACAGCTTGTTCCAACTTGCTATGCTATCACATCATCACGTCATCACTGGCTCCAGTTGTGTGGGTGGGGGCGGTGATTCCAGTCAGACCAGGGGGAGGTAAGTTGACCATCATTATTATTTATTTATTTTTCTCGTTTTTTTTTGTTTTTATTATTCACCCATCCAAACTGAAAATAAACAGCACATTTGGCATTTTGACAACTGCAAAATAACCTAAATGTGAAAAAGAAATTGATGTTGGCAAATATTTATGCAGAACTCAGAAAACATGACCTATCTTTTTTAGATTTCCGTTACGCTGCACTATTCCATCATACCTGGCGTAGAGGCAGGCAGTTTGCTGTTTTTACACATTGCCCAGATAGATCCTGGTCCCCTTTCCATCTTTATTCAAGTCTAATTTTGACTAAAAGCACCAGAATCTTTTGGTGTTTTGCTATCACTCAATCTTTCGACATTTTTTATCTTTTTCCACCTTCATCTGGAAATTGAGTATATTGTAGTGTTTTTCCATGATGGTGGTTCTCTTTAATCTTTTTAACCGCTATATCTCCACTTTTTGACTTATATCCACCCTCTGAAGGTCAGACAACTGATCATAATGGGGTTGGTGTGTCTCCCTGACCCTCATTTTATCAAGAACACTGTGTTTGGCAGTAAGATACTTTACAGAAGACAGAGAGGAGGGGGCGTGAGAGAGACGTTTGCCTTAGGGCAAAGAGAGGTAAGATTGGAAAAAAGATTTCTTCTGCAGCATTCGCATTTGCCTGAGAGTTGGGAAGGGTAGTTTCCTTCATCTCTGCCTCATTTTTTTTTTTTAAATTTTTTTTTTTTAAACACAATTTTATTGAGTTTTTACAATTCTTTTTTTTTTTTTTAAGTTTTATTGGCATTTAAGTTGTACGAATACAATCAAATAACATAGCGGTGAAGCATACATTGGTGTCCATCAACGAAGATCGAAATGACTTCTATAATGGCACAACTTATAAAGCAACTATTAAGCATCCAATACCCCTCAGTGGTCGGTTCGTTATGTGTGTTATGGTATGCGTCTTGTCCCATCAGTCTTTCTCTATTAATCGCTAACGTCTGACACCTGCTCTGCTGGGGGAGGTTCACAAATGTCGCCCCGAAATCGATTCCATTTTCCCCATATCCGCGACCATTTTTGGGGACAGCCACGGTGAACATATACTGATTTTTCCGTCACCATCTTGTGGTCCATATCATGACACCACTGCTGATGTGTCGGGGACAACCTCGAACCCCAGTGCTGCGCTATATTCCGTTTGGCTAATGTCGTCCCCAATGTCACCCAGTCCTGGTCTGCATGATTCAAATCCGTGGGCTCCCAGATATTAAGTAAACAGCGTTTTGGTTCGGACGGGACCTCTACTCTGGTAACTTGTGACATTGTACTCAGGACAGCCTCCCAGAAGCGAGTGATTATCGGGCAGTCCCAGATTGTGTGCCAGAAGGTGCCCTCAGGACCACATCGTCGGAGGCAGAAAGGAGTATCTGACCTGCCTAGCTTGTGCAGCAGGGTTCTCGTGTAATAGATGCGATGTAGGATTTTCAGTTGTATTAACTTTAATGTAGAGGGTATTGCCACCTCCCTCAGCGACGCCAGGGCTGCCCGCCAGTCATCCTCATCCATTTCTCCCAGGTCTGCCTCCCATCTCTCCTTAAGGGCCGCCGTGGGATCCTGCTGATTATTTATTATCTTACGGTATATTAGAGAAATGGCTTTTGTTTGGAGGTGTTCTGTGAGTAGTCTGTCCTCCAATGGGGAGGCCTCCGGCAATTGTGTGCCTGTTGGAATCACTGCTAGTAGTGCATGTCGGATTTGCGTGTATCTGTAAGTTTCTGTCTGCGCCAGCTTGTAGGTGGCTTGGAGTTGAGTTAAAGGTATAACCCTGCCTTTTTTCCAGAGGTCCCCCACCCTGGAGATACCAATTAGATCCCACTGTTGGAACCCCTTGGTGTTTCGTAGTTTCCCTAATGTTCGCAGTGGCGTCGCTTGCGTAAGAGTCCCTTCCCAGCCCATTGCTCGCTGTGCCGCATGCCAAATTTGTAGTGTGTGAGCCGTGGGGCCTGTGTAATGTAGCTTCTTAAATTTATTATATAACGCTCCCATTATCCCCTCGGGGTCGAGGAGGTGTCGATCCATACGAAATGCCGGATCTTCTTGCGATGCGTGGAGCCACTGATTTATTACAGTGAGCTGCGACGCCCAGTAATATGTTTGTATATGTGGGAGGGCTATTCCCCCATAGTACCAGCCCTTTACTAGTTTTTTCATAGCGATACGGGCTGATCCCCCGTCCCACAGAAGTTTAGTCACTTCAGTATTTATCAGTGCGAAAAAAGAGGGGGATCAGAAAGGGGGTGTTTTGTAAGACATATAAGAATCTGGGTAGCGCCATCATTTTGAAGAGGGCTGCTCTTCCCAGCAGGGTAAGTGGTAGTGAACGCCAGTGTTTCACATCACGGCAAAATCGAACCAGGGGCTTCATCGGGTTTTCTTCAGTGAAGAGCGTGACTTGAGGGGTGATGTAAATGCCGAGGTATTTAAAACCCTGTTCCGCTATCTGAATCTCACAATTTCGCGGCAATCTGGGCGAGGGGCCATGAAGAATATATAGCAATGATTTTGACCAATTAATGGTGTAACCTGAAGCTTTGCCATAAGCCGCACAGATATCTAATAGACGGTTAATGGATCGAGATGGGGATGCCATGTAAAGTAACACATCGTCTGCATATAGTGATATGCGGTCTTCCCATCCCATCGTCCACTTTAACCCCCTGATCACCGGATCATGGCGTATCCAGGCCGCCAGCGGCTCTAGTACCATTACGAACAAGAGTGGGGAAAGTGGGCACCCCTGTCTCGTTCCCTTACCAAGAGGGAAGTCCTCCGAAGTTCGGCTGTTCACTACAACATAATAGGTGTATCCAGGCACAGAATCTGGGCCCAAATCCCAAATGCCAAAGAACTGCGAAGAGGAAGGGCCATTCAACCATGTCAAACGCCATGCGTGCGTCTAACGAGAGAATGACTGCGTCTTCTGCAATGGTGGACTTTCGCGCTATGACTCCTTGGAGCCTCCGGAGATTCAGGGCCGTGTTACGACGGGGCATGAAGCCTAATTGGTCCGGATGGATCAGCGTAGTTAAGTATGGCTGAAGTCGTGTTGCCAATGCCTTGGCCAATATTTTCGCTTCAGCGTTTATGAGAGATATTGGTCTGTATGATGCGCAATCTTGTGGTGGCTTGCCCACCTTGTGAATTGCAACTATGGTCGCCAGGCGCTGATCCCTGGGGAGTTCTCCCACCTCCAAACTGGCCTTATACATGTTTAGGAGGTGTGGCGTGAGCTGGGTCGCCATTTTTTTATAGAGTTCTACCGGGATGCCATTAGGCCCCAGGGCTTTCCCAGTATGAAGTGCCCCAATTGTTAAGGTGAGTTCATTTGCCGTTAGCTCGGCGTCAAGCGCCAAAGCTGCATCTCCGGGCAGCCTGGGCATACGAATATCCTGGAGAAAGGCCAGATTGTCATCAATTGTATTTGTGGCTGTGGGCGTGTATACCCCCGTATAATATGAGGCGAGCGTGTCCACTATCCGTTGCGGGTCTGCGGTTACCTCCCCGTTGTCCATATTGAGTTGGGCTATCCACCTGCTGGCGCGGTCTTTTTTGTCCAGCCAGGCTAGAAGCTTGCCTGCCTTATCACCCATCTCGTAAATAGTATGCTGTGTAGCTGTGAGCTTTGCTTTTGTCTCCTCCCACGCGAATGCTTTATATTCCTGCTGCGCTAAGCTTAAAGCATGTGTTGTAGCGTCAGTAATATCAAGCGCGTGGTTTGCCTCTGCATCGGCCGCCCCCTGTTCTAGGTCTCCCAACTGTTGCCTCTGTGATTTCTTGTGCCCCGTTATCAATGAAATCGCATGACTGCGTAGTACTGTTTTGTAGGCTTCCCAAAGTATTAAAGGGGAGGACACTGAGTGTTCATTCTCGGTGAAGTAGTGTTTTGTGGCCGCGCGTAGTCCCTTGTGTATTTTGGAGTTTTTGAGATATCCCGGATGTATGGGGAATATCCGCCGTCTTATTGTGCTAGGGGATGCATACGCCATGTACAGAGGTGAGTGATCTGATATTCCCCGGGGTAGGTGTTGAATCTCTATGACCCGATCTAACCCAGTCGCTATCGTGAATATGTAATCAATTCTAGAGAGGCTATTATGTACCCCTGAGTGGTATGTGTATTGTCTATCCTGCGGGTATTTAGTTCTCCAAACATCAATTAAGCCTATTGCATCTATGAAATCTGCCAATTTGCGATTCGTACTGCCGGGGTCTTTGGGTGGCTGCTTATCGAGAGATGCGTCTAATATGGCATTAAAATCTCCCCCCATAATAATGTCTCCTTGTGGCAGGGACAGCAAAAATGTACCCAATGCTGGGAAGGTCGTTTGATGTAACGTCGGTGGGACATATACTGAAACTACGTTATAGGGACGCCCTTCCCACTGGCATGTCAGCGCTGCAAAGCACCCTCGCTCGTCTGTTTTGGATCCGGTGAGTATCAGTGGGAAGCATTTGTTGACCAGAATTCCCACCCCACGAGAGCCGGAGGTAAATGACCATCATTATTATTGCTGGTTGCTGAACGTTTGCTATCGCTGCACACTGGTTGCCATTGTTCATCTGACCTCTACTGTTCACATTTCTGTGTTCTCGTATCATTTGTTGCAAGATTGTCAGGCGGAGGAGATTGTGGATTACTGCCTGGGGCTTTACCACCCTAACTTTGCCCTCATTCACACATGAGTATGGCAAAGTGCAAAATGGACAGGGAACAGGATAGCACTCATGGTCCACCCAGGAGCAATTCTACCTTCAATGCTTTCTTGGTACGAGCTGTCAATGTTGTTGCGAAAGAGATAGACTTAGTTGAGAGGTGTCTATCATTTTATATAGAAACAAAGCAGAACTTACCTTTTCCGAGAGGACCACTCTCATTGTGAAATCAGCCTGATAAACCCCGTGATGGGACAAGCCCAAGTGTACCTGTTCCGTCACCAAGTCCCAACCTCATAGGAGTTAGAGCAGTCTCTATGTTGGACCTGGGTACAGCACTGCCAATGGACGTTGTCCAGAATTTGTCCACCAGCTCGGGTGAAGTGGGGGTCAAGAAAAAAAGGAAAATGAAGCAATTGGCTAATGAACAGGCCAAAAAAATAAGAACCCATGTTTCGGCCCAATACCCGTCTCCACACCCAATCCTATAGGCAGACGGATTAGGTTACTACAGTGGAAGGGCCGACACCGACCGCCGACCCAACCAGCAGTGACGCAATCACCAACGTGGGCCACGGCGACCTCACTGCTGAAGTTGAGCAGATAGTGAAAGCCGCGATTGCACCTCTAGTGGACAGGATTAGTGCACTAGAAGAGATCTGCAGAGCCCTAATATCCCTCCCATTGAAAGTGGATACCCTACTGGCCCCTCTATCTTCAGCCCCAATACCAAGTCAAGTGCCCGCAGGAGTGGGGCTTTGCTGTATCACAATGACTGACCATACCAAGCCGAGCCATATGTTGCCAGTGGAGTCCTGTGCCAGTGATGCAATCCCTTCAACCTTGGATCCCCTAGCAAGTTGCAGCATAGCAGGGGTTGAGGATTTGGGGAGGAAGTCTCCGCCGGGGGCAAGGGGCTTGGGTGGGCTACCTCCACAGGAGCAGAAGAGGAGCCACCTAGAAGGGGCTCCCAGTCCCATCTGTCCCTTCCACCTGACTGCTGTCTTTATGTTGCAGTTTTCATTGGAGTACCTCCCCTAGTGCATGACACAAACAAGAACTACACAGAGCTTAAGAACAAAGTCTGCCACTGACTTTTCCCTGTACGAAATCGAAGACATCCTGCTGGTGCGGAGGATTTGATGGATAGGCCACTCATCCAAAACCATAGAAGGGGGCTATGTAATCATAAATTGCAGGCATCCAAGAATGGCACTACGGCTGATCCAATCAGGTCATAGACATTGGGCTACAAGTTCAGCCATTGGCATTGTTCCTCTAGGCTCTTTCTACAGACCTACTCAGCCCAGCAGTAGGAGGCCCCAGCTACAAAGAGAGAATGTGGGGGATGCTTTCTCCATCACAACCTATAACAGGTTCATGCCTTTGTCAGGATTTGATGCCACGACTGACTCATACCAGCTCAAGCGACGGGTCGGGCAATGAGCAACTTCAAGGACAAGGCTATGGATACGGGAAATACCATTGTAGTAGTTGTACCATTGGGCCCTAATGAAGCTTACTGCCCCCCAGCAGGAGGAAGAACGATTGCTCCTAATGCAGCTAAAGGTGCCAATTTGCTAGTTCATGATGACACAAGTGCCTTGCAGGCTGGCACCTTCTCCACTGCTCCAGCGGGAACCAACACATTTTTATCCCAGAATATTGCAGGGTTGATGAACAAGCTTGGTTGCCTGGAATGGGCCATTTTTGTGGACCAATTTGATATTTGTGCTTTTCATGAGACCTGGGCAACAGGTTCCCTATTTTGTACTGGGTTTGTCTGCTTTGATCAGCCCACCCTGTCAGGCGAAAGAGGCCAACCTTAAGGGGGCTTGGTGAAATGGATTAATACCACACTTGTATGTTCTTCCAGAATGATCAACCAAGGCTCCCTTGATGTTTTGTGTGTGAATGTAAAGTTTGCCAAGGGGGTTTCCTTGTGGCTTTATAATGTTTATAGGGATGACAACAACTAGGCCATCCTAGCAATTATTGACCTGGTTAGAGGTTATCTGGCATCTCTTCCACCTGACGCATTTGGAATAGTGATAGGGGATTTTAATTGTTGTTAGATACACAATCATCCGTATGCCTCGAGCTCTCAGGAACTCCACCACTGGTTTGAGCACCTTGGTGAAGCACCAAGGGGCTGAGGACAGGCCGAATGGAAGAGCGGTGAATTCACAAGTTTGATGACGCCAGACGAACTGGAGGAATCTTCTGTGTGGAGGAAAAACTGGAATTACCAGGTAGGCATCCCTGAGATCTAGGCGCACCATCCAATCCCTAGGGCGCAAAACATCTCTTAGGAGGTGAATACTCTCCATCTTCAAGTGGCGGTAAACTAGCCACTCGTTGAATTCCCTTAGATTTATAACTGGCCTCCGGCCACCGTCGGTCTTGTCGACCAAGAATATGTTGCTTATAAACCCCCTGGGGTGTGGTGAGGAAGGTGAGATGGCGCCCTTGGTGAGGAGGGATGTAACTTCCTCGTCTACCAGGGTGGTCTTTTGGAGTGAGAACTGAATGGGACGGGGCCTGGACCTCTGGACAGGTTCTCCCAGATAATCTATGTGGATCCCCTGCACTGTCTGCAGAACCCATGCATCTCACGTGATGGAAATCCAAGCCTGGAAAAGATTCGCCAGCCGCCCCCCTATTTTTAGTTGAGAAGACGGGAGAACACTCACCGGGACTTGAGGTGGCCGCCGCTCCTCGGAAACCTCTGCCCTTGCCACAACGTCCTCTCGTGGGGTAAAAATTCCTGAATCAGGACTGGTCTTGATATTGTCTGGAGCCTTGTCCCCTTTGAGCATTCTGGTGGGACTGGCGACCGGTCAAGCGGCCCCTACCTCGACCGGCTCCATGAAAAACACGAGGGAACACCCTTTTTATGGTTGTCTGGGCCTTGTCCAGTGATGTAAATGTGTTGACAAATTTTCCAAGTTCTTTGAAAAAAAGCTCTCCGAAGAGGCCTCCTTGGGCAATGGCGCCCGCCTCCAAGTCCGCCAGGTCCCCCAATTTTGGGTCTACTTTAATAAGAAGGGAGCAGCGAGGCTCAGTGGAGAGGGCACAATTTGCGTTGCCCAAACAATTTTGGCCCTTTGGGCCCACCCCGACAGTGTGTCCGGGGAAATATGGAGCCAGATTCTTTGGCCTCCTTGGCCATATCCAAAATCTTTGTAATGGGGCCTAAGGCATCCAGGAGCTTGTCCTGGCATGCCCGCCATGATCTGTCAATACCCTTCTAAGGGTCTCTAATAAACTTCTGTAAGAATGTGGCCATGCGAGGGTCAATTTCCGGGGTAAGTGCTACCTTTCCCTCGAGGGAGGGACGGGGGCACTCCACCCGGAGACAATTACGGGCCTCCTTTTCCAGTGGCCTAAGAATGCGACCCGCCACATAACTAGCGACCTTGTCGGCCGGGGCCCATTCGGAGGAACGTGGGTGTATAATATCGTCAGGGTCAAGCATGTCTGACATGTTTTGGGAGGACTGGGAAGGGTGGGATGGAAGCCAAGGCCTGGAAGGGCCTGGTTCCTCATCTGCGTCTCCTGCCGCATTTAAATCTGTGTTAGGGTCAACTGGCGGTGGAGTAGGGGATTTCCCTGCAGGTAGGGCCGGTTGGCTGTCAAGGAGGGCTTGTATAAGCCAGGCAAAAGCATCCAGATCCACCACCGAGTCACGGGATCGTTTGGGCGGTGGCGGGCCTTGTTCCCCTTGTTGTGGTCCCTCTGGGGTCGGAGGGGGGGAGCAGGAGTGGTGTATTGGAGGGTCAGCCTCTCAAAGGCTTGGGCAATCCGGCGTGAAAGCCTCTCCTCTAACGGAGTCATGGCCTCCGCCACTGCTCGATAAATTGAGGTGTCAACAGCCTCATAGAACTCATCACCCCAAGTGAGGTCAGCCAGAGGGTCCTCCATGTCCTGGTAGTCCTCCTGGTACTCCATAACTTATTTGGTGAATAAAAAGGTCAAGGACCAATTAGGGGTGACTGGGTATCATTACACCAGGCCTTGAGGTAGGGCCTATAATTTTAAGGGCTGGGTATCAGCCTGAAATTAGGTGCGAGCTTCTTGCAAATTAAATGGGGTTCTAGCCCCTCGGGAGACACAGGCTGGTGAATTAGGCTTTAAATTAGTAATGACCCCTGTCACAAGGGAGCCGGTCCGGGCAGTGTCCCACACACAGGCCTTTAGGCCTAAATACAGACCCAAAATCAGGGCATATTAAAGCTCAAGTACAGACTCTGCTCCCAATCTCACTTGGAAGCAGAGCGTTAATAAATTTCACAAGCGATCGGCTGCTTTCTTCTTATCAAGCCACCTGATCGCGTACAGACCCAGACGGGCATCTTGCCTTCAGGACCGGCTGCTCGAGGAATGTGTGCGATGACTGAATTCCCAGGAATGTGAGGAATTCAAACATTGCGCTGCATTCCGCATCGCCTCCCACGCCCCCTGCCGGTGGGAGGTCGACGCTTCGAGCGAGGCACCAGCAACCACCGCGTGGGAGCGAGAAACGCATGCTGCAGTGAGAAACAAAAGACTAAGAACGATCTGGATAATTACAGTCGCAACAGCGCATCGAGCGCAGCAGTAATAAAACACAACACCCAAAGCGGCAAAAAACAGAGGAAAGACGCGCATACACAAATCAGCAGAAAATGAAGCGGAAAAGCAATTACACCGCAATACAGCAAATACAGTTAATACAGTATAAAAACAGTAAAATAACACAGTACTTCAGCACCAAACAGTGTAAAACAACTGGAGGGTACTTATCTCGGCTGCGTAGCAGCAAAGAAAGAGGACAAATGGCCAGTGAGAGAGGACTATGTTGGGCTATGAGCCCCCTGGTTAGACATTGTTGCTATGCCATGATTGGCTGTTTCTAGGTGTTTTTTCTAAACTACCTTTTCCCAAGGGTTCATGGGAAACGTAGTTTTTGTTATCCTTTAATGAGCTGCTATTTGAATAAAGTGAAGAAAGAAGGCATAATCCTCGCCTCCAGTCCTGACATAGAATTCAAGTTAACCCTGGCCTTTTAGGTGTAATTTTTCTAATGGTGTCCACATTGGCAAGATGTGGAGGGGTTTTAGCATTTGCGTTTTTGTCTACTAGTGTATTTTGTTCACTTTCTCAATACAAAATTACTTGAAATAATTGCAAAGCCCTTGGAGGTGGGGCACCTGGGACACAGAGAGAGATACCTAGTACAGAATTAGATATTTCATTTCTTGATCATCAGATTTACTAGTTTTTTCTACGGCAATGTTTTAAGCCACTACAATCATTTATATATATTTTTCAGTAGGCAATTGCCCTGAAAAAGATCAGAAAAGGGCACCATATATTATGTTGTGGGAGCTAGGCAATCAAAATTGAATCACCCCAGTGAATCCCTGCGAAGCACTGGGGTCTCAGAGACTACCAGAAGCTTTATAATCTGAGAGGGAAAATGCTGCACTATCTTGATGGGTTTTGCGTCATTTTATCATGGAGGGGTTGGCGGAGGCTGGCTTTGGGTAAAGGTAAGTAAAAGGAAGAAAAAAGCTCGGACAACTATTCATTCTACCCCTTTGATAAGATGGGGAACAGAACACTGTTGAATTACTTTTACAGTATGTTACAAGAACTGGGTCATTTTGCTGTAAAGGAAGGGCAGAGAATATGTTGGAATTTTACTTATATTCATTTAGGGGATTAGCCAGTCATTAGTGGGTGACTCTTATAAATCATTGCTCGCACTACTCTCAAATCTGTTTGGAAGTTAAAAGATGCTAGGTGTCTCTATCCTGGAAAGTAAATTCTATCTACCTAGAGAAGCTTTCAAAAGTGTGATGTCTGCTTGACATTAAAACTCAGATTTCGAAAAACAACTCTGAGCACCAGAGGACCTGGTTTCTTGTTGACCCCAACAGGAGGAAAGGGTCCAGGACTCTCCAAAAGGACTCTACCTGCTGTGGAGTGTTTCGCCGTGTAGGTGACGTGAGCTTGCAAGTTGCATCTACTTGGAGGAAAAATTGCAACTGCATTGGAAAATATGCTACTGACTGTCGCCATGACTTGAAGATGAGAAATTATGTTTCTCAATTGAAACCATGGCCTGGTGCTTAAGGAGCATTCTCTGTAAGTTTGGGAACTTTTGGACTACTGGGGAAAAGTGATGGTACGTTTACCACAAGTTCTGGAAGTGTGGACATTTATTTTCATCACTACTTTATAAGCATGGACATTTGCACCGAGTAAGACTGTGCTTTAAAGAACAACATTTTTACAAATTCTTCATACACTGCGGGGGAGGGGTGGGGGTAGAGGTGTACCCTAATGCCTCATTTTAAAGAGCAGAATCAGAAGATTGTTGTAGAGAAATGCTGTGTTTCACGTTTAACTTCCGTAGACTACATGCAAAACACACCCTGACTTTAATTTCACCAACATCCAGCTCCATTATTTAATATCTACATCAGATTTGCATCACTTTCCTAATAATTCTTCATTTAATTATTTTTCCCTAAACTAAACTGTTTTAGGGACTTTATAATGTTATTTTTATTAACTACAATGACATTTCTGCTGTTCCTGTGCCACATGGATTGTTCTTTGTGTTTGTTTCAAGCTACTATGTGTAAACTTAAGATTCCTCCCAAAAACCTGCAATTACTTTTAGGGGCTAAATTGTTTTTACTGGGTGGGGGCTCAGCCACACCAAACATCTAGAGTGTGGACTCACTATCCCATCCCCTAACAGCACGATTTTCACAAACATTATTGTTTTCTGTAATTTCATAATGTAGTGGTAGCCAAGCAGTGATACAAATGCTGATTTAGGAATAGAAGAGAGAAAGCCACGGCTTGGAAATAATTGAAAGAGAAAATGTATATTTAATTCACTATGTAAATAGGTTCCCTATGTATTCATGAGCCCTCTTTTCAGTGGGTAAGGTGATCTCATTTTATGCTTGAGGTGCTGACTGAATCCAGAATAAACAAAACCAATGCACAACACTTTAGAGGTAAAGGCAGTAAGGTTCTGGTCATAAAAGATATTAAAAAAATAATGGCTTAAAATCAGTTGCGCATGCAGGATAAAAATTAATGTGACCTTTTGAGGAGTATTAAGATCATGTTCCTAGAACAATTTATTTTGAGGACATAATAAAAATTATGGCAGTAGAAAATGTTCATGAAAATGTCAAAGTCTAATAATTAGTACCAGTGGTACAAAGGCCCAGAACATTTACCCATTCTGCCACAGAACAGAAAGAACGTTACCATAATTTTCTGTGTGCATTTATCAGATTGGATCAGATTGGATTTCAAAAAAAGAAATAAAGTTTGTGAATGCCTTGCCAAAGACCGACCCAAGAAGCAACCATCTTGGACCTTTAGGACCCACACCCTGTTGATGTTTGGGTGATGGTTTGCGGTGCAGCATTGTTTCCAGGGAGTACAGGCCCCAGGTGTGGAATGAAACTTGTTCAAAATCAATCAAGATGCTTAATGTACAGACATGATAAAGAATCTTGGGTGATTTGATACAAGTGGCACATTACTCGTCTCAGTACCATCATAGTTACTACTTGTTCTGAGTACTTTCCATAATATTATGCTTCCTCCCCCTTTTTACAGAAGCACTGCTGCTTCATTGCAGGCTATTTAAGGACAGTGTTTAATCTTTCCTGCAAGGTTTGTTTAGCAATATAGCCTTCCTTGCTGAGTAATCAGTGTGGACTATGTCCTTAAGGCCAAATTAGAAAACAGCAAAGAGTTGTGCGAACACCCAATGTAGTTACATTTCAGATACATATCTTTTATATAAGAGTAGCTTATGCAAAATGGAAAAAAACTATCATTATTTCCCTTGGCAGGAAATATGTATTAAACATGCCATATTTTAAATGTATTTAGTAAGCTCACAATACTCATTTTGAAGACAGCCTGGCCTTGTTATTTTAATTGCTTTTCTCCCTTTTTCTCACGCAATGGTCTGATGACATTGATATTTGACGGCAATCCGAATAAAGTACATTTAAATCCCAGACATAACGGGGCATATGTATAAGGGAATGGCGGAGCGTGGCGTTAAGCACAAAATGCTAACGCCACGCTCCGCCATTCCTAAAAAGCAGAGATGAGCTGTATTTACAAAGATACATCACATTCCTGCGTTTTCTTTAGAGCTGGCGCTACATTAAGCTGCCTAGCGCCTACGCAGGCACCCTTGCACCATAGTGCAAGTGTGCCTGCATTGAGGGACTTATTGTTTATGTGCAGGAAGGTGTCTCTTCCTGCTCATAAACAATCACAAATGGCGATTTGAAACTTCTATGTGTGTTGCATTGTGCAGCACACATAGGAGTTGCAAATCGTCATTTTTTAAAGGTTTGTTTATGTGCAGGAAGGGACACCTTCCTACACATAAACAAGTATTCATGGCGTTTTGCTGTTTCTAAGTGTGCTGCACAATGCAGCACACATAGAAACAACAAAAACTAGGAGAAATACAGCATTTCTCCTTGTTTTGCCATGGTAAGACCAGGTTTTCCCTGGTCTTAATTTTAGAGCTGCCTCCTATTTATGCCACCCTTGTAAATAGGGGGCAGATTCAAAATCAATGGGTGTCGTGGTGGAACGCCCACTGCAACACCCATTGCCCACCCCTTTCACATGTGAAAGGGTGTCTTATTTACAAGGCGGCGTTAAGCCACTTTAAGTGGCTTAAGGCCACCTTGTAATAAGGCGAAGCCCCTATCGTCATAGGAACGTCGTTAAAAGTGACATTCCTGTGGTGATAGGGGCTTGTAAATATGCCCCTTCATTTTATAGTCAGAATCAAAATCAGAATTTACTTTATTCAGCTAAAAAAAGATAGCCATAAAAGTGCACAAATACATACAGGGATAAAATCAGTTAATAAAAACCGCATCGCCCATAAAACACAGCTAATATCCATAAAACCATGAATAAAATAAGTATATCTTTAAAAAGTCAGAGTCCACGTATTTAATCAAAATGCATATTGCATCTAGAGTGTACTGCTGCCCGGAGAAACAGACGTACATAGTGGCGAATTTCATTGTCCGACAATTCTTATGAAAAACTATGGGGCATATTAGCAAGGAATAGCGATTTTTATCGCTAAACGCGCTTAGCGCGAATCCTGTTAACGCCGCCTATCGCTGGAAAATATCGCTGAGATAACACCCTATTAGTAAGGTTTATCTCCATAGCGATAATATTTCCAGCGATAGCGGCAAAATGCGAGAATATCG
Organism: Calotriton arnoldi; assembly: GCA_963921515.1. NCBI lineage: Eukaryota > Metazoa > Chordata > Amphibia > Caudata > Salamandridae > Calotriton > Calotriton arnoldi. The sequence continues at coordinate 3,116,177 of CAWUFW010000984.1, forward strand.
CTGGAAAACCAGCGATATTCTTGCATTAACGCTAAGGTGGATTCAGCATTAGAATCCACCTCCTATACCTTAAACAGGTAAGTCATAGTCAGTAGCAGGTGTTAAAATATAGCGATAAACGCGCTTAGCGCGATTTATTTTATCGCTTCGCCTGCCTTGATAATAGGGGTTAGTGGTGTTAGCGACTGTTTACAGTCGCTTTTAGTGGGGAACGCCTACCTTGCATGTCATTAGCGATAAATATCGCTGAAATGCAAGGCGATGTAATTCCCGGCCTCTAACGCCTGTAAGCTGTCGCTAACGCCTGTTAGCGACAGCTTGCTAATAGGGCGTTAAAAATATCGCCGATTTAGCGGCAAAAAGTGCCGCTAAATCGGCGATAAAGCCCTTGATAATATGCCTGGAGACATTTCCAAAAATGTCTGAATCTCATAAGGCATACCAAAAACATTTTAGTATGAAGCTTATAGTAACCATAGAAAAAGAGAAAATGAACCATTGACTGCTCAGACATATTATTACAAGGACTATGGGGCACATGCATCAAGCTATTTACTGGTCGCAAAGGGGGCGATTCGCAGAATCGGCCCCTTTGCGACCGGTAAATAGCCTTTTGGGATGCATCAACCCCAAAGGCATTCGCAAAATAGGTAATCGCAATTTTTGTGATTACCTATTTTGTGAATGCAGTTAGGGAATCGCAATTTGCAAGAAGCATTCTCAGAATGCGACTTTGCATTAAGGAATCACAAATTACCATCAACTTCAAGTTGATGGTAATTTGCAATTCCTTAGAAAAATGCACAAAATAGCATTTTTCTAAGTGCCATGTGGCGCATACACATGCCCTCAGGGCATGTGTGTGTGTGCCATATGTGCACAAATACCATTTTTGGGGGTGCATCAGGGTGGCCTTTTGGCCCCCTTACACCCTTGAATTGCATTCGCAATTTGCGATTACCTATTTGGTAATTGCAAATTGCGAATGCTTTCCATTCATTCCTACGGGTCTCTAGGCCCATAGGAATGAATGGGAAAGCATTCCCTAAAAGCAATTCGCAATTTGCGATTCGCTAATAGGAAATGTGTAGGAATCGCTATTTTTTCTGCGAAACCGACATGCATAAGGAATTGCAATTCCTTAATAACGATTCCTTAATAATCGCTATTAAGGAATCGCAAATCCTTTGCTTGATGCATGTGCCCCATAGTCTAGAATCAATTTTCTGCTGGTACCCAGGTGGGAAGCATAAATATTATTTCACTGTGCCAGCTCTAAATCGAAATAATAGGGAGCACTCCCATCTCCCACGGTATTCCACAGGTAACCTGTAAGAACAACCCCAGGGTTAAGATGTAAATAACTTCCAACATTAGACTTCCGAGCTTCTACTCCCTCTCAGCTTGTGGATGTTCTTTCAGTAAAGAGTATTCTCACTCCCTACCTGGGACAACACATGAGACTGTTTCAGAGAAAATATTCAGTAGGCCAATTCCTTCAAAAGGCCTTTTTATATACGGTAGCCAGGGGATGGAGAAGCCTTTGTCAAATGCCACGCAATCAACAATTATGCTCCTTGTATGTGCGACTTCATCCGAGCGCATAACAGATAGCCACAGGAAAGGTGGACGGATGTGGATGCGGCAGAGGATACGATCACTTAAGTAGGCTAAGCCCAGCTCTTTGTGGCAAATAAAGTGTGAGGTACACACTGGGACAGCAAGAATTATTCTGCAAAAAGGACTTTCCTCCCTTTGAAGTATCTTTGGGCAACTGATTCCCCAAATTTCCACCCCATAAGTTGAGAGGGGTACACATTGGGCAGAATATATTTCTAACAATGGTGCTAATGCTCTTCTGCCCTGCGGAGATGGTAAACTTAGGGGCAAGCCTACTGCTCTGGACAGTTTTTCCCTGCTCTCTGCAATTTGGGGTCCCATGAACCAGTGGGGACAAAGAAAAAGTGCTAGTGCTTGATAATATGTTTGAGCCTACTCTAATAGGCGGAAATCGAATACTCTTCGGCCCACACAACATTGTGAAAGATTTATAAAAATTAGTCTGTTATATTCCATATAGGTACCCCAATATAGGCCAGGGTAACATCTCAACCTTTCACCTATTTTCATCCCTACACTACATACATAACGGGCTGCTAGGACTGACCCTTTACATAGTTACAGTACTGCTTACAGAATGTGGGGTTTTCCCTGAACAATAGCCTCATACATTATGCATGAGGATACTTGGATTCTTGGAAACTCAGCAGGACTACCATCTCCTGCATAATAACTATGTACAAGGTTCATTCCTGAACATCATCCTAAGTCTGACAGTGGCACAGCAAGGTAGAACCCCCTGGGGATACCTTCGGGTATATAAACATCACATCTTGCTGAGATAAAAAGAGGAGATCAGGATTCCCCTGCCGACACAAACTGACGCGAGATGCTGAGGTTCCTGCATGCAGATACTCCAGCTCGCAGTGGTCTAACATCCCTTGCGGGGTGTCCAACTCTAGACCAAGACGGGGTCCCACAGTCTCTCGCTTCAGGTAATGGGGTTGACTTTATCCAAGAGGAATTCTTGGCTTAACCCCTACATACATGCTAGGTACACTTAGATACATCTAGTTAGGGTAGCATCGTAGGAGTACACATTCTATTGTTATGTATTTTATATACCTGTAACCCTGGGCATAATACTTCACTACGCTCACGGAGCATGCAAAATTTGTGCTACTATGCACTACACAAATTGCACGTAGCAGAGTGAAAAACTGTGCTAATTGACGTAGCGTAGCAGGAGTATAATAAACACCTACAAATGCTTTGATAAATCAATTTTCTATGCTAAAAAGCATATAACCAATTCACAAAAGTGAACTTTGACAATGAAAATATCAAGCAATGAGAGAGGTGATGATTTTGGGGTCCCCCCTAACCTAGGGGAGGACCAAGCAGATGCCTTGAACACAAAAAGCATATCATGTGAACGATTCAGTGGTGGTCCCTTCCTCCTAGGACCACCCCAAGCACAGTTATGGGCAAAAATACAATCCCAACCAAAGGCCCTGCAAAGCATTATGGGATAAGATTAGCAGTGGGCAGTGAATATTATAGTGTCCAATATCAAAATAATTCTACAAAGAGCTGCAGTTCAACTAGTCGTTACTAGATGTCCCTCACGAGTCAAATGCAAAAGCATTGAAATTATTAATACATCAAGCTGCAGTTCCACTAGTCGTTACTAGATGTCCCTCACGAGTCAAATGCAAAAGCATTGAAACCCTTTCATGAAGCTTTTGCATTTGACTTGTGAGGGACATCTAGTAACGACTAGTTGAATTGCAGCTCTTTGTAGAATTATTTTGATATTGGATACTATAATATTCACTGCCCACTGCTAATCACGTCCCATAATGCTTTGCAGGGCCTTTGGTTGGGATTGTATTTTTGCCAATAACTGTGCTTGGGGTGGTCCTAGAGGATGGGACCACCACCGAATCGTTCAACAAGATGTGCTTTTTGTTTTCAAGGCATCTGCTTGGTTCTCTCCCTAAGTTAGCGAGGATCCCAAAATCATCACCTCTCTCACTGCTTGTTAATTTACTATATGCATTTTAGCATATAAATACAGAGATACTTATTTTATCTTAACTTGCACTGTGCAAGATGCCATTGGAAATTAATGCACAGTGCAGACAAGCACACAGCTACGCAATTATGCAATTTGTGTAGTTCAAAGTGCACTTCGCGTAGCTACGCGTAGTGCTACTATGCAAACTACGCCCAGGGTTATATACCTGCCTATATTTATGATTATAGCAAGATGGTAGAAATCTACCATCCTTTTACTTTCTTAGTGCTTCTAATCATTTATATCTGTTTCTGTCTAATGGTTGTTTCAGGACACCTATTTTACACTCGAATAACGACCGTTCAATAAATACTTATTGAAAACGTCCCTATCGTTTATTCTGTGTAACTCTCTGAGACTAAGTGAGCACGAGTGACTGAGTGAAAAGTAGTACACTGTTTCCACGGTCCTGAGGGATCAGGGTTGTCATGTTCAATAGTTGCCAAGAACTATACTCTCCTTGGTAAGAGGAGTTTCTAGTGGCACTGTGAGCTACCTGGTACACAGGCCAACATACCCGGTGGGGGGGGGGTGTCTAGAATCAGTCTGACACCAATCCTACAGTGTATGTTGTTTAAACGCGCAGATCCTATATAGGTTTTATAGGAACTACACGACAAGTCAACAGCTCAAGGGGAGCCTTGAAGCTCACAAATGAATAAACCAGGCAAGGCAGAGGTTTGGGGGTACTCCCAATCAACACAGCGTCATCCGCATAGAGTAATGAGGGGGAAGGGGGCTTTATTTATCCTCAGGACATCAGGTGTGCACTTGACAAGTTCTGTGCTTAAATTGTTTATATACAGAATAAATAGCAATGGTGTAAGCACACAACCTTGACACACCCCTTGTCCTCTGCTTAATTCATCAGTCACTTCCCCATTTGCACCAAACCTAACCCGTGCTTTAGTGCCTTGATGCAAAGAGATCAGAGAGTGTACAAGTGTTGGATCCATTCCCAATTCAATAAGGAGTTGCCACAGCTCAGATTAATTAACGCAGTAAAAAGCCATCGACAAATCCATGAAAGCAAGGTATATAGCCGACAGTATATTTCCCAATAAGTAAGTGTAGATTAAGACATTGTTCCGCAGTTCCTATGCCACTGTGAAAACCAATCTGGGATGCCTTCAATATGTTATTATCATTAACCCATTCCAATATTCTGTTACACAGAACTCTGCCTAAACTTTTTGGCAGGAATGTAAATCAGTTAGATAGGACGGTAGCATTTGGGTTCAGATTGACTAACTTTCTTAAAGATTGGGACTATGGTTGAGGTGGCAGAAGAGGTTGGAATCGTAGAATGACTCAAGCTGTTATAGACATTTATCAGCAAGGGAGCCCTCAGATTCACATTGCATTTAACCAAATCAATGGGGACACCATCCGGGCCGGGTGCTTCCCCACATACTCTTGTGAATAGCGACCGTGACTTCCTGCAGTGACAGATAAAATCGGGGTTGGATCTTCATGTATTATCTGTTCGCTACTGGCATTACTGACTGCATAAATCTTTTCAAAATATGCCACCCATTCCTCGCCTTTTATGTGGCAATTAATGGATGTACCTGCCTTATTAAAGGTCTCTTGCTTGATAAAGCCCTTCAAAATTCCTTGCTGTCTCTAGTTTGGATGGTATCTGCTAATATAGCCCACTGCTGGGTAAAAACTACATTTCTTTGCTTGCGTATATCCATTTGATAGTCCTTTTTCAGACTAGGCACAAGTGCCCGATCATGAGGATGCGAGTTAAGGGCCCTACGCAAAAGGCCATTGGCCATAGAGTATTTTTTGTCAAACCCCTGTTGAACCTGGCATGCTAGCTGACTTGGTTTTAAAAGAGATTGTCTAATCCTAGTACATAGAGAGACAAAGTTAACAACTATTGCACCATTTTCATCATCCCATCACTAGCTCCTCATTCACAGTTACCACCTTACCCATGTACTTCAGAGGCTCAGACAAGTTCCAGTGCAATCTAAGATTATCCGTGGTTGGCAGTATGTTACTGAGCCTAGGTATAGCGTTAGGCCGTTCCCGTGGGGGGAAGGAGTGTGACACCCCCAAAGCTATCTCAATCAGGTTATGGTCACTGAAATTGGTGTCATTGCTAATACCATGTAGCAGGCGATTTACCAGATTTTGTGAAATGAAAATATAATCGATTACCGATGAGTTATTCCTTCCCCTGAAGGTGGGTAACCCCTGCCTAAGCCCACCCCTTTAATCAAATCATACAAATCAGAGGACGTGAGCAGGATCTCCAATTCATTACCTCTCAAATCTGTTATCGTGAGGGCTTCTTGATAGCTACCAGCTCTATAACTGGGTAGTCTAGCATTGAACTCACCTGCCAAGCATAAATACATTTGTTGGCCCTAATAGGCTGCTATATAATCAAACAAACCTGGCAATCATTTTATAGTCAAACATATTGCTTCCCGAAGACCTTTCATTTACACCCCAGAATACATGTATGTTTTAGCGGGCTAATCTATCCAGTTCAATATCTTCGAATCGCCATATGCTACCACATTAAATTTCAAAATATAGACAAATTCCTGGCTTGTGTGCATAAGAGTTTTAATCACCTCTATTTGCCTAGCAGTTTCCATGGCACATCATGCATTTTGCAGGCCTGACATTAGAAAAGTCCCACTTAAAGCCGACGACTTTGTAATGAGTTCTCAGAGGTCCAGTATAAATAAAATTCATGCCAGCACTGACCATTAGATCCCAATTCTGATCACGATAACACATTTAATGTGAAACTTGACCACGTCAGAGATGATATATAAATGAAGGATGCTCACATATACAATGATTTAATTGTTTTTATTGGGTTTACCTTCAACTAGGAGATTGTCATCACCCCCTGGTAGTGTCTAGTCACTGAGATAAAATGCATTTATAAGCTTGGATTCTCACCCAAATCAAATATTAAATGTAAATCAAAATAACAAAATTTCAAGTCATGCGTCCTCTTATTCACGCTTTTCACACTCCAGCAGACAGCAGAAAATGCCAGCTTCAGTATTACTCATGCTCAAATAGTCTGACATTTCCCAGTGTCTTCTTTTTCTTGGAAGTGTGGAATATTTACATGTGAAAACATGCACTGATTAAAGAGGTTTCACACGCGGTACTGCTGGTGGCAATATCAATGTGTTAAATGTAGGAAATATTGAATATTTAGAGAACAGGGCAAGCTTCTTGCTCCAGATTAGCAACTAAAGGAGAGGTCATGAGAGTTCACATCATTTTATAAACAATCCTCGTGAAGTTTTATTACGACTGGGTCTGACAGGATCTAACTATAGATACAGATCACTCAGTGTAAAAGCAATCTGAATCTTCACACTGAAGCAGAGCAGATACATCAAAAGAAACTTACTGAAATAATAGACAGCCAAAAAAAAACAAAAGATTTGTAAGGCATACCTTAACCATAGGCAGCCGGGCTGTGGCACCATCCAGTGCTTAATTTGAGCCGGTAGTTGCAAGTGAGGCCAACCAGAACTCATTAGAGCACTTTTTTTTCCTCATCAGAACTTGACCCAGGAAAAACACACAAGGGGAAAGAAGCAGGAAAGGAAATATAGAAACATATGCCGAAAGAAGAAAGCAGGGACCTGCTAGAGTGAGATACAAGGGCAGGAAGTATCGGATGCTGCATTAATGGGGCATTGTTGGAGTCAGGTCTGATCAGCCTTGGTATTCCTCTTGCTAACATTCTATTACGCCGGTTGTGAGTTTCTGAGCACAACTTTGGGCTCCGGCAGTTATTCTTTTACAAATTAAGCACTGCTAATACCAGAAGGAAAAAGTTAAAACAGGTGACTAAGCTCCATCTTGGCTGAACGATGACATGGTGTCAGTATAAAGAACCGACAAAGGTAATTAAAGGCCAGATGTACAACGCGCAAAATAGCGCCTCGCAAATTGCGAGTCTTTTGCGACTCGTAATTTGCGAGGCGCTATTTTGCATGTACAACAGTGTTTTGACCACTGTTTGCGATTCCCAATGGGGTCCCAAATTGCGAGGCTCATTAATATTAATGAGCCTCTCGCAATTTGCGAGCCCATTGGGAATGACAGGCCCTCCCAGGTATGGTGGCCTGCTGGGCTCAGTAGCCCACCATGTCTGGGACTGCTTTTCAATAAAGCTGTTTTTTTTTTTTAAATGCAGCCCGTTTTCCCTAAAGGAAAACGGGATGCATGTAAAAAAAAAATTAAACGTTTTCGTTTCATTTTTAAGGGCAGGTAGTGGTCCCTGAGACCACTACCTGCCCTTAAAAAATATTTTTAGAGACAGTCACAAAGTGGAAGGGGTCCCCTGGGGACCCCTTCCAAATTTGCGAGTGTTTTGTGTCCGCAATTGCGGTCACAAAACATTCGTACATTGATTTGCGGATGCAATTAGGAAGGGAACGCCCCTTTCCTAATTGCGACTCGCAATTCCTAAATAGCGAGTCGCAAATAAATTGCGACTCGCTATTTAGGAATTGTACATGGCCCTGTAGGTTTTTGCATGCGCAAACGGGTCGCAAACCCGTTTGCGCATGCAAAAACGGGGCGTGCATCTGGCCCTAAATGAATAGAAAGGGCACATAAGCGAATTTGGTGAAATCACAAATTAACAGTTACAAGGCTCTGCATAACGCAGTGATAAAATATACTAATGACAGGAATACTGAGATCAATTATTGCACATTGGCCTACTGTACATATGCAATGGTCACATTTATTTATTAACTAAACAGCTTTTTTTTTAAAGAATATGTTGAGGGGGTCGAGGTTTTTCTAAGGAGCCTTCCACTGCTTTTGACAAATGTCATGTTTCATCTAATGACCTTGTCATCCATGATCCTGCTATGATTGTCGTTGTATCTCACTGTTGCAGGTTCTTTTTCGACCCTGCTTTCTCCCACTATTAAAAAGAGGGAGGAAGAGAGAGAGAAGAGAGAGAGAGAGAGAGAGAGAGAGAGAGAAAGAGAGAGAGAGAGAGAGAGAGAAGAAAGCAACATGACTTGGAGAAGGCCACAAGGTAGCTTTTAGGCTGTATAATGAGAGAATACAAACTGTATCTTGATTATGTCAAACAGTGCTTTTTGCAGGTCTGTTGAGACAGTCTGCCCTACACACCTTTTTTGGGTTACGGGAAAGCTGCCAACACTTGACAAAGTATGCTTTATTGGAAGCAAGCAGCGCTAGCATATGATTAACAGCACCTGGCTTCAGCCCTACAATCTAAAATGTCGTGCCAATGTTCTAACATAAACAACAAACCTCTCCCTCCTCCCCCAAGACATTACCCACCCCTTTGCATCCAATAATTTCACCTTTCCCGCAACATCAGATTTAACAATGAAGTAACTTCCAGGTTTTAATTCTATCCCTATATTCAATTATTTACCACATTCATGCACAGTCTGCCCGAACTAAGGGGCAGATTTACAAGCCCCTTGCACCACTTTTGCGTCATTTTTAACATGGGAAAAATGACGCAAAAGTGGCGCAAGGGGCTTGTAAATCTGCCCTTAAGTCCATAGAGCCTCTTTCAAATTCTCTTACCTGATTAATCTGATCATAAGATCTTGCCTACAGCCCCTCTGACTATTCTGAGCTCTATCCATCACCAGAAAAACATTCTCCAGAGGTATTATTTCTGTCTCATGTGGCTCCCTGTGCATCTCTTCAGTCCCCCAGTACCTCCATCAGCTTTACCAAGTGCATCCTATTCCCCAAACCCCACAGCTGAACATTACCAAGCTGCAAGGAAACTGGAAGATTAAAGACAATATCCACATGCCAGATCATTCCAAAACTGGAAGTCTTTCAGAAACCAGAGATTTCTCTGTTCTCCTCTTTATGTAGGAAAGATTTAAAAACATGACTCTTCAATAAAGCTTAGATTGTGCTGGCCAAGCCTATTCTTCAGTCTTTCTTTGAGCGCCGGGACGCCTCAGTCGAGGTAGGTGTGCTCTGTACAAATGTCTTTGATTGATTGATATGTGCGGTGTTGAAGCACGGCGATTTTCACGCAGGCGTTCCTAGGCAGCACCTCTATTCAAAAAATGTCAGAAAGCTACCAGTGTCTTGTGCTGCTTTCAGATCTTGCTTACTCAATTTTGTAAACCTCGAATCTGATACCTGAACTAAATCATTTTCACCCAAATGATCAAATATTGCATGAGGTGATGGTGTAGTATCACCTAGCTCGTGCACTGTGAGCAGCAACTGATCCCATAACATGGCCCCTGCCTACTCGATGCACAACAATCATCTGATCCAGCCCAGCTGTTGACATTAACAGGGTCTCCCTGCGTGTGTTCAGCAGCCCACTACACAACTGAATGGCAGCAGAGCCAGACTTCTTCCTTGTCGTTCCTCTTGAACTCTGCCCTACCTTGGGACGGTCTGACCCCTAAATACACCTCAAATTTAAATGAACAATACATTTCTACCTCCTCTCCCAGTCCCAATTCAAAACCAGCAGTATGTGCACCAGTTCACAAGAAATTTGGGCAAAAACTGCGAGCCGGCCAACCCCTACTTTTCACACATTTCTCACTTTTACCAAGGCTTGTTTGTCCATCACCTTTAGCCCAAGCTATCCCGCCCATCAGTAACCTGTACATAATTCTCAAATAACCCTAAGTGGACAGATCATCTGCTCACCCAGTACTTTCCATGCTACTTGCATTCCCATGCCACTCTGTTCTGTCTTGCTCCTCCATAAGTATATGTGCAACTTATCTTTGTCCAATAGTAAAACCTCTAGCGGAAGGTTATCAGAAGTCCTGACCCCAACCATTTCAGAAGCTTTAAAAGCTCCAAAGGCTAAAATAGTGAAAACCAGTTTAAATGGCTGAAACTCCCAGGTAAATGTGCATGTGACTCTCACTGGCATAAAAAGCTCCTTAAACCATAACGGTAATCATCCGTCTCTTGTAGGGTCATCTACTCGTTATACTGGACCACACTTCGAGGCGGGGTCTCCTGGCTATCTCTGCCGTTTTCTCAGGTAAAGTCACTAGTGCAAGATTTCCTCCAACCAAGTCCATCAGATTTTTTTTGATAAACATAGATAAAAGAAAAAATGAACTACTTCTTCGCTCCTTGCCTCCACCCCCAATAAGGTAGTGTCCCGGCTTTGCGGCGCAAATCCTCATAACTTGATCCCATGCCTACAAATATGTCTCTTATGTACATTCAGCCAAGGAACCTTCTGCCAGACTCAAAACTCTCCAATGCCTTGCACCATCATGAACTCTGGAACTGGTGTCCCATGTTCTTTTGCTTTCGGTGCCAACCCATGAATTTCGACCACTGTGAAGGAGACAGTGAATCCGCCCCTTCATTTTCTACAATGGAAATATCATGTGTGTTCTAAACAATGTATTCACTTTGCACCAATTCTCCCAAAAAAACGTAGAACCCACATAGCTGCATCACAAAGTGTCCAGTCGCATGGAGTCACAGAAAGAGCTGCCTAATGGATTTTAATAAGGAAGGTTGCTGTTTACGACCCCCTGTGATTGGCTACAGACACAGGAAGGTGGCTTGCATGAAAGAGTAGACCACCATTCATTTGCTTGCATTCTCAAGCGGGAAACTTCTTTTTTTTTTTTTTAAATCAGCCCGTTCTCTTAAAGGAGCTCTTGCTGGGTTTAAAAAAAAAAAAAGTTTTCTTTTTAGGAAAGCTTTGGGTGGAACAGACAGTTGTCCTGTGACAAAGTTCAAAGAAATCCTCCCTCCTCACATACCGCATCTACAAAAACAAATTATGCTCCCTCTTTTCTCTTAGTTTCATAGCCCTATCCCTCATACAAGCTGATTGGTTAGCAACAGAAGTCACAAGCTTGTTGCAGAGTTGACAGCAGCTCTTAGCCCACTGTTTGCCATCGATGAACTTTGCAAACTCATCCAGCCATAGATAAGTTGCCATACTCCTCTACCTTTTGACCACCATATTAGAACTGTGCAGGCACTGTAAGACCATAACAATGCTTGAAAATTTAAAATAAATAAATAAAAGTCATACAATTAAGATACATATTCTGAGATAATGAAAGAAAGGAATTTTGTTACAAGATGTTAAAGTGAATGTTAGGATGTTACATGCACTAAAGTCGGGACTCTTATTCATTTGCATTACAGTAGATAATGTCTATATGTTTGTCACCCATTCATCCCACGACCATAAGGATCACAGCCTGTGATAAAGGCTTGATTAAAAGCTAACATCTGAGAAGTAGGCCGATAATTCACATATAAGAGCACATCATTTGAGTATCAGACGGTCCACAAGAAGGAGTGTTGGCTTTTCAAATTTTACAGTCCCTTGACGACACACATAATAGTCAATAAGTTATAAACCACATGTTATTCTGTTGCTATCCTGTATCTTCTAAATTCTAAAAGCTACTTAATTTGTAATTTGCTGCTTAATTTTATGACTTAGAGGGCCGTTCATGGGTTACAAAATATCAACAACCTTTTCACATTGAAGTAGCTTTCAGTCGACAAACACAACAATACACTAATAAAGGACAACAAGTGGACTCAATAAAGGAGCAAACAGGTAAGACACTGAAAGAATTTCAAACTCATTGAAAAATATACCGGACAAAACCTGCTTTTTTCAAAAATATATTTCTTGTGCTTTAACTCTCATCGATTGATTCAAACACTCATGTTGCTAGTCTAAAGAAGGGACCCCCCAAACAGCCTTGCATTCTCAGTTTCACACAAAACCTCACAAGTGCCATAACAAAGCAAAGAATGTATATACCTATATTTAATTTCTATTTTGACTGAAGTGCAGCACCCTGGTGAACACTGGGCCCATCTGTGCCCATCAGAGTCCTGAAAACACTGGGCTGGGCCACCTCTCTTCGTTTTCCCATTTCACCTATTACATAAAAGAGAAAATATGAGGGAAAGAAAGTCAGCGGTTACATCTAGTCCATGTTTTGTTGACCTTATCAAAGTTTTCATGAACTAGCATTTATAGTCATCATTTTGGCAGAAGAATGGTGACCTAGGTCAGGTATTTAATCCGACTGTTCTACTGGGCTAAACTATAAAATTGCTCCAAGTAATGGTTTTATGGAATGCAGCTGGATTGTTGAACAATAGTAATAAAATACTATTTTTGAATAGATTGAAGGCTGATGTAGTGTGCATCAAAGAAACCTGGATTACAAACTGTTAGTTACTTGACGGATATTTTGTGTTAATCTGTTAGGCAATCCCCACTAAAAGGGTCATACAAAAGGAGGTATAGCCGTGTTGCTTAGTACCAATTACAGTTAGATATACAAAGATTGTACCTATTACTCAAAATTATTCCGGGCAGTAAAAATAAGCTTTAATGGGAAACAAGAAAGTATTGAGTCATTATTGATTTTAAATGCATATATTCCACCTGATTATTCCCATGTTCATCTGCTAAAGGATATGTTTGATTTTATCTCCACTATAATGGTAAGAGATGCATGTAAACATATTATATTAGTAGGCGATCTGGATGCTAAATTATCTAATTATGTTTTAAGGTTATTTGCAAATGACTCTAAAGAGAAAGCATTAAAAATCCCCCAGCTATTTTCCTTTTTAACTGTAGAGCTGATAAAAGAGGATTGCTTCTGCTAGCAGGTCTAAGGAAGAATAGAAAATGACACCCCAGCAAATGCTACTCATAAATCTCTTTTTAGTGGCTCCATTATTGATCATATAATCATTCCATTTTCCACGTTCAATATGATATCAGATACGGAAGTCATAGATAATCCTTACAGTAATAATATGTTGATCTCCTGTGTTATTGACGTGACCTTAATGGAAGTAGGAACCTGGAATTTTAAAGATGCATCTGTGGGGTTCAAGAGATCTATTGGTAGAATTCACTGGAACTCCAATGCATCTGTAAAACTAAAAGAATCATTGACAGCATTATTACGAGATTCACAGCTTCTTTTCCCTGATCCACTAATTAAACATGGAATCTGTATAAAAACTTGGTTTTTACTGGTAAAATAACCAATTTACCCTTCCGCCAGAGACCACATCCTAACCTGGTTTTGGTTAAACCAGGGAGATAAACAGGTTACTGAAGATACAATACCTGGCCTTTCCCGTTGAACAAAGCAAATTAATTAATCTTCTGAAAAGAAGAAGATATAGGAACAAATGTTCTCTAAAGAAAGGATTTGGGTTCAGTTAAAATAAGTAGCCTCTTGTAAAGATGCCAAAAGATACTGGGAAATTATTTGCAAAGCGGTGGCGCCAGAGTAAAGTCCTTCCCTGTTTCAATAAAGGAAGCAGTTTGGATAACCTATCTGGAAGAACTTTGTTCAGATAACACTGATTCTGTGTGGCTTTATACTCCCTTTATTGAATCTTCTTCTTCTCCCCCAGTATGCTGTGCTCCCTGTACGAATGAGATTGTGGGTATTATTAAGGCAATGCGGTCCTCACGGGCATTGGGCCCAGACGAAGAGCCCATTACTGTTATTAAAAAGGAGCCCTTGTTGTGGATCTCTTACCTTACTCCCCTTTTTGCTTACTGTTATTAGTATGGTGTAACCCCCTTCCCCGCATTCTTGGTCTGGAAGTATTTCAATCCTGCTACAGAAAAAGGGTTCAAGACATCTCCCTGGAAACCATCGCCAAATAGTATTGCTGGATGCAGTAGGGAAAATATTTGCTAGAAGTATCTTGGAACACCTTACAGAGTGGGTCGAGGAGGAGAGAATTCTCCCTTTTGAACAAGCTTGCTTCAGAAAGAAATATTGTACACTTGATAACATATGAATGCTGAAACTTATAGCAGAAAGGTATACCTCAATCCTAGGGCTTACTGTATTTGTGGCATTCGTAGATTTTTCTATGGCCTTCGACAGGGTGGACTGTCCGATATTATAGAAAAAACGAAAGAAGCTAGGTTGGCTGACATTCTCTTTTCATTAATAATCGCCCTTCGCTCCTCCATGTGGTGTAAGCTGCTACTGGAGTGGGGGAGGGGGATCAAGGATTATCTTCTATAATTCCAACAAAAGATTCCCTGAAACAGGGTTGTCTGCTGGTCTCATGACATTTCTCATTGTATATCTCAGACCTTCCTGACTGCCTTTCCCTTGTTTGATGTATGCGAAAGATATTGCAATTTTGGGCCTAACTCCCCAAGGCCTGAATAATAAGCTGTTGTCTCTACAACAGTATACCACCCTACATTACTTGAAGATCAACATCTCAATCAAAGAGTAAAGTATTAATTCTCAAAAGCAGAAAAGCTAGGAGGACGAGTAAATATGTCTGGGGTTTAGGTCCAGAGAAGATGATCATAAACTCATATTCATATTCTCTAGGGAAATTTTGTAGAAGATAACACGCTGGAAAAAGCATATATTGAATATTGTTCCTCTAAGGCCTCTTCGCATGCCAATGAGTTACATGCTTTTTATAACACGATTGAGAGAAGACATTTTATTCAGTTGCTATCCGTTTTTAAGGCGAAAATCCCTCCAACTATATTATATGCCTTAGAATCGATTGTGACAAAAGGGGACTTTCTAGAGAAAACAAAAGCGTAAATTTGACATAAACTGTGTAATTTTAACTTGTCCATTTTGACCCCAGCAATGAGGCTGGAATTTGGTCTGATAATCTCCTATGTGCAAGGGTGGCCAGTGTGATTCGGTGGGGCTATCAGCTCAAGAATTGTGAAAAGGACTACAGGAGGAGTTTTATGAAATGTGAAGTTTTCGGCTCAAAGCCCGGTAAATATACATTTTCCTGGGATTTTGCCTTGGTGCTAAATTAATCTGAACTTTAGGAAGAGGCTCTGGCTTCCTTTTTTCATACACAATTTACAAGCTTCTTAAAGGGTGCCTCTACCTCTACTAGCTATCTGAGAGACTTTATGCATTGTATGTTAAAGAAAAGGCTGGAGGCGGTAACTTCATGCTGCTGCTCCAAGGTAGCTCAGCAGTATTTGACCTGAAATTTGTGCCATGGTCTCTGCCGTGTTTGGACACTATTTTGAATGAACTTGCTCCCGCTAAATAGCTAACGGCAAACTGGTCCTCTTCTGGAAAACCAAGGAAAGAATGTAACTTGTGTAACTCGGGGATCCAGGATCTCAATTATGTGCTGTTTGTTTGTCCTGCATAGTCTCTTCAGCGCTGCCACCTCTTCAGGCCAATGTTTTTGATGAATAATATTAAATCAGTTGAGGTGGCATGTGAGTTCCTTCTTCATCCAAAAAATAAAGTAATTTGCAAATAAGTTTTCAAATTTTTTAAAGGCTTAATGAATTTATATTAACCTGGAATCAGGATTGCAGTGGCAGTACGAACATTTTTTGTCTGTTCAAAATTGGAGCAATTTGCACAAAAGTCTGGGGGGGATATTAGCAACAACTTGCGATAATTATCGCAAACCGCGCTTAGCGCGTTTTTTTTTATCGCCGCCTATCGCTGGATATTATCGCGGAGATAACATGCTATTAGCAACGTTTATTTCCAATGCGATAAAATATCCAGCGATTGCGGCGAAAAGCGTGAATATCGCTGGAAATCCAGCGATATTCACGCATTAACGCCATGGTGGACTTAGCATGACAATCCACCTCCCATTGAAGAAACAGGTAAGTCATGTTTTTAGCAGGTGTTAAATTCTAGCGATAATCGCACTTAGCGCGAGTTTTTTTATCGCTTCGCCTGCGTTGCTAATAGGGGGAAGTTGTGTTAGCGACTGTTTTCAGTCGCTTTTAGTTGGGAACGCCTACCTTGCATGTCATTAGCGATAATTATCGCTGGCATGCAAGGCGATGGAAAAACCGCCCGCTATCGCCAGTAAGCTGTCGCTAACGCCTGTTAACGACAGCTTGCTGATAGGGCGATAAAAAAATCGCCGCTTTAGCGGCAAAAAGTGCCGCTAAAGCGGCGATAAAGCCCTTCCTAATATGCCCCTAAATTTCTTAAGGCTTTATGAATTCATACAAATTTGGATTCAGGTTGCTCTTACAGAAAATGAGACTATGTGAACCGATTTTTTTATATATATATATATATATATATATATTATCTACTGGCGGTCGCCAGTAGATAGTTATAGTTAGGACCTAGTTTCCATAGGAAACTCGTTTTTTGTTTTCTCAATATCTTTGGCGCCGGTTCACAAATCTTCGTGAAATTTTCAAAAATCGTAGCCCGCTCCGGTCAGCTCCTGTCTTGAAAGTTTTGGGGTGATTCGGCAAGCGGGGGCCGAGAAAAAAGGGGGGTCCCAAAACGTGTCTTCTCCATGTTAATTCCCATAGGAAACTTTAGACAAAGCTACAGCCCGAACTGCTGAACGGAATTACCCCAAACTTGGCAAAAAGGTAGCCCTTGGTTCAGAAAGAGACCTTTTTGTTAAATGGTGTAAATCCGTTCAGTAATTCCAGAGAAATTCAAAAAATAAGAGTCAAAAAATCAATTTCCCATAGGAAACTTTATGCAAGGCTACAGCCGAAACTACTGAACGGATTTACCCCAAATTTGGCAAAAAGGTACTGCTTGACTCAGAAAGCGGCCTTTTTAAAAATGATGTAAATCCGTTCAGTAGTTGCTGAGAAAATCAAAAATAAAAGTTTCGATATTTAGAGGCACGGAGGATCCGCGGACCCTCCCGACCACGAGCTTTATTCTAATTGGCTGTCAACACTCCAAACCAGGAAGTGTTGGCAGCCATCTTGTGACTCGGTAGAACCGAGTCACAAGAAATCAGAATAAAAAACGTGAAAAAAAATGAAAAGGGGGCAGGGTAGAAACACCCTGACCCCCTAGGCCTGCTCAGGGGGTCCCACAAGGACCCCCAGGGCCCAAAAAAGCATTTTTTTTTTTTTTAAATGGCGAAATTCGCGTAGGATCCGTGAATCACGCCATGAAAAAAAAAACGAAGCGCGGTCTCCCGCGCTTCGTTAATATTTAGCCCCCTGGTGGGCCAGGTCCCGGGGGCATGTTCAACATAATTGCGGGGACCCAGGGGGGCCCCTGCAGCCCCGGGGACCGCCAACCCCCAGGGCTTGGTTTTTTTAATGTTGGGGGCCTCCAAGGCCCCCCCAAGCCCCGGGGACCACCACCCCCTGGGGCTTTTCTCAAATATTTGCGGGGGCACACAGCCCCCCCGCATCCCCGGGGACCGCCACCCCCCGGGGCTTGTTTTAAAAAAAAATAATAATTTACCTGTGTGGGGGGGCTCGAGCCCCCCCCACACGCCCCGGGGACCGCCACCTCCCCGGGGCACTAAGTATTTAAATATGGGGGTCCGTTACGGACTCCAGAGCCCCGGGGACCACCACCTCCCGGGGCTTTGAAAATGTTGGGAGGGGGCCGCGCGGCCCCCTCCTGCAGCCTGTGATGGCCCTGGGGACCGCCACCCCCCAGGGCCAGCTCCTGCAGTGTCCCGGTGTGCCCACCCCCGGGACACTGCTGTTTGCTATGGCAGGACGGGAGCCTCGTGGCTCGCGTCCTGCCATAGCAAACTTGCTTTGGATTTTGGAAGAGAGAGCAGGAAACCTGCTCTCTCTTCCAAAATCTAAAGCAGATTGCTTTTCCACAAGGGGAGCTGCATGTTAGCAGCTCCCCATGTGGAAAAGCAATGCCGGCTCCTGCAGGACGCGGGGAGACGGCGGGACCATGGGGGCATTGGGGCTCCCTCCACGGTCCCCAATGGATAGGGCCTGCCCCGGGGGATGGGGTCCCCGGGGCTAGTAGTGGCCCTGGAGGGGGCCACACGGCCCCCCTCCCCAAAATGTTTAAAACATTTTTTTTAAAAAGGCCGGCCCCGGGGGATGGGGTCCCCGGGGCCAATAGAGGCCTCAGGAGGGGGGCCACGCAGCCCCCCTCCTTAAAAAATGTGGCCATGCCCCAGGGGATGGGGTCCCCGGGGCCGGAATTGGCCACGGGAGGGGGGCCACGCGGCCCCTTTCCCGTTCAGTTTTTTTTTTTTTTTTATAAAAAAAGGGGTCAGGCCCTGGGGGATGGGGTCCCCAGGGCCCAAAAAAGGAAAAAAGAAGGGGGGCCACACAGCCCCCCTTCTAAAAAATCAAAAAACAAAAAAAGACGCGATTGTGCATCAGGCCCCGCCCCCTCCCTTCACCACTCTGCAAACGCGCCCTGTGGCGCGTTTTAAATTGGAGCATTAATTCCCCTTGAATACTGGGGGTCCCTGGGGGCCAACTAGCCCACCAGGTACCTCCAGTGCGTGCCACAGGGCTGGGTTGCAGAGAGGTGGTGCAGGCCACACCCCTTTTTACACCTCTCTGCAACGCAGCTCTGTGGCGCTTACTGGAGGTACCTGGTGGGCTAGTTGGACCCAGGGACCCTCAGGATTCAAGGGGACTTTATCCCCTAACTTAAAATGCGCCACGGGGCGCGTTTGCACAGTGGTGAAGGGAGGGGGCGGGGCCTGAGGTGACATGTGTGCAAACACGCCCTGTGGCATGTTTTAAGTTGGGGGATTAAGTCCCCTTGAATCCTGAGGGTCCCTGGGGTCCAACTAGCCCACCAGGTACCTCCAGTAAGCGCCACAGAGCTGCGTTCCAGAGAGGTGTAAAAAGGGGCGTGGCCTCGGACCACCTCTCTGCAACGCAGGCCTGTGGTGCTTACTGGAAGTACCTCGTGGGCTAGTTGGGCCCCGGGACCCTCAGGATTCAAGGTGACCTAATACCCCAACTTAAAACGCGCCACAGGGCGCGTTTGCACAGTGGTGAAGGGAGGGGACGGGGCCTCAGGTGACACGTGTGCAAACACGCCCTGTGGCGCGTTTTAAGTTGGGGAATTAATTCCCCTTGAATCCTGAGGGACCCTGGGGGCCAACTAGCCCACCAGGTACCTCCAGTGCGCGCCACAGGGCTGCGTTGCAGAGAGGTGGTCCAGGCCATGCCCCTTTTTACACCTCTGTGCAACGCAGCTCTGTGGCGCTTACTGGAGGTACCTAGTGGGCTAGTTGGACCCCAGGGACCCTCAGGGTTCAAGGGGACTTAAT
This sequence comes from Calotriton arnoldi, assembly GCA_963921515.1. Taxonomy (NCBI): domain Eukaryota; kingdom Metazoa; phylum Chordata; class Amphibia; order Caudata; family Salamandridae; genus Calotriton; species Calotriton arnoldi. The sequence continues at coordinate 3,135,858 of CAWUFW010000984.1, forward strand.
CTCCCAACTTAAAACGGCCACAGGGCTTGTTTGCACACATGTCACCTCAGGCCCCCCCCTCCCTTCACCACTGTGCAAACGCGCCCAGGGCGCGTTTTAAGAGGAAGTTTTAATACCCTGCCCTATTATTTACTAGGGCCTTACAGAGGAGGTCATGCTAATCACAGGGGTACCCCAACGCATAGTGTTCCCTAGTGTATGTAGGTGTTTTCACTGTATTCTAAGTGTCTTTTAGCATAGCACTGGCTCTAGGCCTGGTTAGTCTGAGTCAGTTACCACCAGTACCCGTCTGAAAAAGTTGTGGGCACAGGATCATTTTGCAACAAGGCCTCTTTCTGCTCCTCTGTTGGTTCTTTCTGCACATGTCTTGCTTCTTCCTGCTCTTTTCTTCGTCTTTGTGGACTTCTGTTGCTTCTTTCTGCATTTCTTTTGCTTCTTTCTGTGCGTTTTTTCTTCTTTCTTCACATGTCCTACCTCTGTAGGCATAGTTAGAAACTAGCATTTAAAAAACCTTTGAAATTCACTTAAAAACCATAGGTTTCAGGCACGTTATAGTTAGAAATTAGCATTTAAAAAACCTTTGAAATTCACTGAAAAAACCATAGGTTTCAGACACGTTATAGTTAGAAATTAGCATTTAAAAAACCTTTGAAATTCACTGAAAAGACCATAGGTTTCAGGCACATTATAGTTAGAAATTAGCATTTAAAAAACCTTAGAAATTCACTGAAAAAACCATAGGTTTTAGGGACAGTTATAGTTAGTTGGACATTTCACTCGTACAAAACCATAGAAATTCCCCCGTTATAGTTAGTTCAGCTAACTAGAACTCACACCCCCGCAATGCACTGCTGATGACGTCACATATTACATCACTCATGACATGGTCAGTGACATCACTGATGACATCACTGATGACATCTCAAATGACATCACTGATGACATCATCCAGTGACTGTGTGTTTCTGTAAAGTTTAAATATGTTTAAATATGTTTAATATATATAGGGAGAGGCGTATTGAAGAATGAGTGGGTGTTAAAGTGTCTGAATGGATGATTTAGTAGGTGCGTGACTGACTCTATAAGTGAGTGATTAAACGTATCTTACTGAATGCATGGGTTAGTGACTAAATTGTGTGAATGTCTGTATCCGTCTGTCTGTTGGTGTGTATGGGTTTGCGAATAGCTACATGAGTGTCTACATGGGTTATTGATTGGTTGTCTGAGTATCTGTATGGGTGCCTGAGTGTTTGTGTGGGTGGGTGTGTGTGACTCTGTGCATAGATGTGTGAGTGGGTGATTCACTGGGTGCATGGTTTCAAGAGTGCATCTGTGATGGACTGTATGGGTGGGTGAGTGTGTGTATGGGTGTGTTAGTGAGTGAATGTATATCTCAGTGGTACATGTGTGAGTAACTACATATGTGAAAGGCAGTATATATGTGTGTTGGAGTATATAAATGGCTATAAGTGAGAGTGTGTGATTGTGAGAGTGGCTGTATGGATGAGTGTGTACTTGTATCAGTGATTGTATAAGAGCGTAAGAATGTGGTAGTATTTGTATGAGTAAGTGAGCTGTTGTGTGTATAACTGTATAGGTGAGTAAATGGCAGTGTGATTAATTATTTGCATGACTGACAAGGTGTGTGAGTACCTCTATGGATGAGTGGCGGTGTGTGAGTGTCTATATAGGTGCATGAGTGCATATGATAGTCCTGTACTGAGTGACCATAAGTATGAGTGACTGTACGGGTGAGTGAGTGGATGTGTGTGTAGACCTAAGAATCAGTGAGTGTGTATGTAGTTATTGGTGTTGGAGTGTCTATGGTTTTGAGAATGGCAGTCTGTAATTTAGAGTGGGTGTATCAAAAGTTATATTAGGGTGTGAGAAGATGCATCAAATTATCACATGGATGATGTCATCAGTGATGTCATTTGAGATGTCATCAGTGATGTCATCAGTGATGTCACTGACCATGTCATGAGTGATGTAATATGTGACGTCATCAGCAGTGCATTGCGGGGGGGCGAGTTATAGTTAGCTGAACTAACTATAACGGGGGAATTTCTAAGGTTTTGTACGAGTGAAATGTCCAACTAACTATAACTGTCCCTAAAACCTATGGTTTTTTCAGTGAATTTCTAAGGTTTTTTAAATGCTAATTTCTAACTATAACGTGCCTGAAACCTATGGTTTTTTCAGTGAATATATATATATATATATATATATATATTTATATATATTACCTACTGGCGATCGCCAGTAGGTAGTTGTAGTTAGGACCTTGTTTCTATTCAAAAAGCGTTTTTTCTTTTGCCAATATCTTTGGCGCAGTTTGACGAATCTTCGCAAAATTTTCAAAATTAATGGTTTGTTCAGGTCAGCTCCTGTCTTAAAAGTTTCGGGTGATTCGTCAAGTGGGGGCCGAGAAAACAGGGGGGTCCCAAAATGCGTTTTTCCCATGTTAATTTCCATAGGAACTTTAGACATGGCTATGGTTATTTCGCATCACTTCTTTTGCATTCTTATGTCATTCATAGTTTTATTTCTCCCACGTTGTCTGTCTTTGTTCGCGTTTTTATCATTTGGTTCTTTCTTCCCCTTTTTTTTTCTCTTCTTTATCTTTTCCTCAATGACGTTTTCTTTTGCCCTCGCTTTCTCATCTGCCCGACTACTCCTGGTCACAGGCCTGTTATTTCTTAAACTTCTGCTGCAACTGCTAAAGTATTATTGTGCTTTAATTCAATTTGTGACGGGCAAACCGAGCAGGCCGCTGTTTATCATACAACAAAACTGTCGCAGTTTCAGATGTAAATATATCCGAGTAAACACATCTTTCCATATATTTCTAATAGCTCACACATGTGTTCTCTTTCAAAACAACCTTTATAGCAAGTATTGCAGTGCCCCCTAAAGGTCGGAAATGGAATGGTTACGTTTCTTCTCAGCCTTAAAGCTCCAGCTTTTACGAAGAAAACTTTCTGCAATTCCAACGCGTGGAACCCCCTCAAAGGTTAACTGGACTCAATTGATTCCTCGGATGAATAAATGTTCATTTTGGCAGTGTGTCACAGTTACAGCTTCTCGTACCTCTTCTGCAGGCAGTTTTTAGAGACTAGCCAGTCCTCATAAGTGAGATGTGGTTCGACCTTTAATCGATTTCTATTTTCTCCATTGGACAGTTGCCATTTGCTAATTGCAAGTGAGGCCCCCGCGTGCCCCCAGGGTTAGTTTTGCATCTGCAGTGTTTTCACTTGTGTTTACTCCAGTTGATTGTTCATGTTTGGGCCTCGAGCCCGCAATTGTTTTGACGTGTCATATTTTCATTTGCAATATTTTCAAAGCCCTGAAACGGGAGTTTGTTTTAACGTGATGCTGCCTGATCGCCCGGCCATGGCATTGGGTGGTTTAAGGGCAGGAAATGCGTTCACTTCGGAGCCCATTACATCTCTTTGTACCCTGAGAGGGAATGCTGCTAATTAAGATTGACCTAATTGAAGAAACAGGAGCGCTATGTTTCCATCCCTTTGTCCCGGGAGTGGGTAAATGCTTTACAGTGCTGTGCATTGCAAATGGAAGAATGTTGTGTGTGTATACACTGGCCGCATTTCCAATTTAATCTAGAGTAGAATGCTATCAGGCTGTTCCATCTACAGAATGCAGGGGCGCTTTACAGAGAGCTTCCCCCCCTCCCTTTCTCGGACCCTCCCCATGTCATTCAGGCCTCCAAGTCCCCTCACCTCCCACCCCAAACACACTCCGGCCACCACCCACAGACTGACTCACGCTCTCTCCTGTAAAGGCAGTTTGTACCAGCGGGGTAGGTTGCGCCGTTAATGCTCTCGCAGTGGACAAATCGAGTGTTACTGTGTGTTCATTTGCAGTGGCACGAGATGGTACATAAGTCCATGTCTTCTCCGTCCTAACGCCCATGTATCCATAGCTCCATTGTTTTTGCTTCACTGCACACCTCTCTTACCATCTCCTCATTGCCCCTCTGTGCCCTCCCCTCAAACACAGTGGTCCCTCGCTTGTGCTCATTCTCACATCCATAGACAAAAAGAGGCAGTCACATAGGTACCTGTTCATGTACGGTCACACATAAACACTTCATACATCACGCTCGCAAATAAAGAACCTCCATGCAAACACGCCTATTTGAGGTTACACCTCTGTGATAAATACGTTGCACAAGAGTCACTGAAGTGCTAAAACACCTCACAGCACTACATTACTGAAATGGCATAGTTAATTGTCATGCGAAGGAACATTATTGAATTCTGTCTGTAGTTTTGAAATGTATTGGTCATTATGACTGACCGGGTGAATGAACGCCCGAGTGGTTGCAGTGATATAAGTGTTCAACCTGGCAGAAGAGTAAAGAGGTGGAGTTTGGCCCAGGGTTAATCCATTCACTCATCATACTTTCAGATAATCTTAAACAACCTAATTGGATCTTATAACTTCTAAGCGCTATATAAAGCACACTGACACCTGAATGTTTGGGTTGCAGTGACAAACGTGCGTGCCTCTTCTGAACAATACCCCCCTACTTTACTGCATTTAGTTGATAAACCTTGGTATAGGAGGAACCACAAAGCGCTGAATGTAACAATGCCATAGATTATATTGGAAAACAAGCTATATTTCCCTATAGTTTGTAGAAAAACTAAGCGTTGATAGGGGCATTGATAGAAGCAACAACAACCGCCTGTACCACCGCCTGTGTGTGTAAGGGGATGTGGACGGGGGCTGACCTGCTGCTGCTTACAATGGAAGCGAGCATTGAAAAGGTGTGAACATTCCGGCCTCCTCGGAACCATTTGCAGGACAAAGTTGTCACCCTCCCCACAAACGTTTTTTCTATTAGACCATTACCATTGTTAATGGAGGAGGGTGAGGGGGGGCGTGTCCCCATGGGCATTTCTAATCCTCTCTTGCTGCATTTTTTTTCTTTACTGGAATGGCCGATACCAAACACAATTAGTCGACCTGTAATTCCAAATCGGCACATTGAAAGGGCTACAAAACTATCTGCGTAAGTATCAAGATATTTGTGAGAAGTTGGCCTGGTATATGCTGTTCACTAATTAAAGTGGACACCTTGCACCAGAACAATTCGACTCTTATGGTAGATAGGTTTAAGACAACCTTTATAGAAAGCTATCCTAGTGGTAGCTGTGGAGAGCAGCCTTCAGGCTAAGTCTTGAAGGAATGTAAAGCAGCTTGTTTTACCACACAATCTCTTGAATCACCAAATGAAAAGACACCACACAGGTATATATATCAAATATATATGTATTTATTAATAAACACTCTCTACTAATCTCTTTATGAGATTAGAGGTCAGGAACATATGTACAAGTCAAATATTATCAGAATAAGTTTAGCACAATCGAATATCACAATCTTAGTTTGCTAGACCTAGGTCTAGGGCATCTAGAATCGAGGGACCCCCAAGAACCACCCCAGGTAGTTGTAGGAGACCCACAGGGGACGGACGCGGTGACCTGGCACCGGTGCGAGTCCTGTGCGAGTCTATGTACTCAGACGCGATTGAGATATCAATGTTAAAGGTCCCTTGCGTGTTCGAGGCGAACACACCGATCGGTCCTTGTACGAGTCGAAGGACGCGGTCACAGATAGAGATGCAAGGGAGATGGACGCGCTGTGTCTAACACAGACGCGAACCTTGTGCGAGTCAGTGCAATGGAGATCTCAGAGTTACAGGCCCTTTGTGTGCTCGAGGCGAACACCGATCGGACTCAGTACGAGTCGAAGGATACAGTTTTAGATAGTGTTGCAAAGGAGATGGACGCGGTGTGTCTAACACAGACGCGAACCCTGTACGAGTCAGCGCAATTGTCGCACTTGGAAAGTTAGAGTTTTAGGACACTTCTAGGGACGCTACAAGCAAGTCACTTACAGGGTAAGTAGTTCTAGGGCCCACACCCACAGGAGCACCGTAGTGCTGAAGTTACCTCACCCAGGGGAGCCGGGTGCATAGGTGTTCTTTGGTGTCGGGTCGCGGCGTCGTTTTCAATGGGAGCCAGTGAAGACTTGCTGCTTGCGGCGACAGGAGAAGTGTCCGGAGGAATCCAAGCCTGGATTCGGAAGATGGAAGACCTGAAAGCAGAGGGGACAGTGTTCAAAGTCACTTGGCAGTGACTCGGGGCAAGGAAGATGGATGCCCACCGTCATCGCAAGATTCAGGTTGTTTGCGGTTGCCTTGACTCTTCAGCCACGAGGTCCAAGAGATGTCGACGATGACCAGGAGCTGGATTCGGCGTGTCCCACAATGTCTGCAGCTTACTGCCGTGTCGGCGACTCGATTGGAGCCAACAAGCCTTGGTAACAGCAAGTCTTGGGGAAAGTGTGAAGAGGCAATGGCGCAGACCAGCAAGGTCTGTGGGACTTACCCAGCAAGGGTAAGTCAGGGCAGGCCTGGAGCAACCAGGGGAGCCCTTCGGTTTCTTTAGGAAGTCTTCTGGGGACCAACAAGGTGGCTGGCAAGGGATCGCGAAGACGCCTCAGGAGGATTCGCTCACAGGGGCCCACGGTCACTCGGGACGTGGTAGGCCTCTGATCTTAGGAGGGATTTCTGCTGGAGGCTGGGACCACACGTGGTCCAAAGCACAAGTTCGTGGAATGTTGTGAAGGGGTTGCACTCGACAATAGTGCACGGTACCCAGGGGTCATGGTTCCTCGTTACTATTGGGGTCCACTGACCTCAGCTTCGCTGGGAACTCACAATGGCCTTTGAGAAGTCAGGAAATCCACTTCTTGGGCTGCAGGGACTTCTGACTCTGGCGGGAGCGGCGTAGTTTGCGACCGTCGTTTGTAGTTTTTGGTGCCTGCCAAGCAGGGGAGTCACTCCTTGACTCCAAGGGAGATTCTTCAGTCTTCCAAAGGTAGTGGAACGTCGAAGGTCCGGGATTCTTCTTCAGAGCGTCATCCAGGGAAATCTAGGGTGCAATGCACAGGTTCCCCCTCTTATACTAAAAGAAGGGGAGGGACTAGCTCTATGACCCTACCTATGGGAGGGTCAGGGGAGTGGGGGGCTACACCCACTTCCCTTTGTCCAGTTTCGCGCCAGAGCAGGGACAGGTAGCCCCTGAGCCGGTTTGAACTGGCATATGCACAGAGGAGCCTTCTGCTCCCCCAGTGCAGGACTTCAAAGCACTCTAGGAGTGCACCCACCCAGTCCCAATACACTAAACCCGGTCTGGGAGGTGGTCACACCCCTTGGGACAGGATATCTATTGTTGGGCTTCCTCCACTGCGAGTGTTGGTCATCAGCAGGAGGGCAGCCCAGTGTCTGTGACTGGTGGCATCCATTTTGTGATGCCAGGGCTCTGCAGGATTCTACCGCGTTTCCACAGTAGGTACATGTCTATCCCTCTAGAAGGGTGGAATGCTACCCCCGCCACCAGGACTGGCGGGGGGGTAGTATTCCAAGGTGTTTGACACCAAACACGACATGTTTCGATGCAGCCATTCCAAAGTTAGCATTTTACCGCGTGGATATAATGCACTTAAAAATATATGGTTTAACCGCATCCACAAACAGCACCAGAGAATGGACTCTGAGAGCTGCAGAGGGGCCCTGCTCAGGCAGAGGCACCCCCTCACATAGAAGCCAAGCACCCAGCCCTCAGGATTGATAGGGCCTGCCTTAGGGGTGACTGATAGGGTTATATATGTGTGTAGGAGAGATATAGGGAACCTATATCTCAGTGAGGAGTGCTAGCACTTCCTCACTCAGGCTGCAGTAGCAGGCCTGTGGTGTCAGATTTAGTCTGCTTCCCAGGGGTGGCATAATACATGCTGCAGCCCCTGGTAGGCCTGTGAAGTACCTATGCCCTTGGTACCTAAGGTACCATATACTAGGGACTCATAAGGTGCCACAGTATCCAATCACTAGTGCACCTAGAGTGCACTCCAAATCGTTTAGAGAGAACAGAGAGGCTGGGGCCCTGATTAGCAGGGTCCCAGCCTGACTATAGCCAGAAACCAGTGTAAACATCAGAAAAATTGGGGGCAACATAAGAGGCAGATCCTACTCTCCTACACAACCCCCCACCCCCAAATGCAGGGACACTAAACTAACCTTGACCAGTTGAGTCTTCGTGTTCAAAGTGGAAATACCTTGAGAGTCCATCTGCATTGGCATGTTGGGTCCCAGGTCTATGTTCCACTGTATAGTCCATCCCCTATAGGGAAATGGACCACCTCAAAAGTTTTGGGTTTTCTCCTTTCATTTGTTTAAGCCATAGGAGGGGCTTGTGGTCGGTCTGAACTATGAAGTGAGTACCAAACAAGTATGGCCTCAGCTTCTTCAGGGCCCATACCACAGCAAAGGCCTCCTCTCTATAGCTGACCAACGTTTCTCTCTAGGGGTCAGCCTTCTGCTAATAAAAGCTACTGGCTGGTCTTGACCTTCATCATTCAGTTGAGACAGTACAGCTCCCACACCCAGCTCAGAAGCATCTGTTTGGACAATGAACTTTTTGGTGTAGTCTGGACTCTGTAAGATGGGGGCAGTGCACATGGCCTGCTTTAGGTCTTCAAATGCCTTTTGACAGCTAGCTGTCCACTGAACCTTTTTGGCATTTTCTTTGAGGTCAGATCATTCAAGGGGGTCACTATAGATCCATATCCCTTGACAAACCTCCTATAGTACCCAGTCAGGCCTAAGAAGGCTCTCACCTGTGTCTGGGTGGTTGGAGCAACCCATTCCATTATGGTTTGGATTTTGCTCTGTAAAGGCTGAACCTGGCCTCCACCTACAAGGTGGCCCAGGTATACAACCTGACTCTGCCCTATCTGGCACTTAGTGGCCTTGATAGTGAGGCCTGCTTTCTGCAGGGCCTCCAAAACATTCCTGAGGTGGACCAGGTGATCCTGCCAAGAGGAACTAAAGACAGCAATATCATCTAGATAAGCTGAGCAATAAGTTTCCATCCCTGACAGAACTTTATTCACCAACCTCTGGAAAGTGGCAGGTGCATTTTTCAATCCAAAGGGCATCACCACAAAGTGGTAGTGCCCACCAGGGGTCGAAAATGCTGTCTTGGCTTTTGCATCATCAGCTAATCTGATCTGCCAGTAGCCAGCTGTTAGGTCAAACGTGCTTAGATACTTGGCTGAGGCCAAAGTATCAATCAGCTCATCTGCCCTTGGTATGGGATAGGCATCAGTCCTAGTGACTGCATTGAGGCCCCTGTAGTCTACACAAAACCTCATTTCTTTCTTACCACCCTGGGCATGAGGCTTGGGTACCAGGACTACTGGACTAGCCCAAGGGCTATCTGAAGGCTCAATTACACCTAGCTCCAACATTTTCTGGACTTCAGTCCTGATACAGTCCCTGACATGGTCAGGTTGCCTGTAGATTTTATTCTTGACAGGCAGACTGTCTCCAGTGTCCACCTCGTGGGTGCACCAGGAAGTCTGACTAGGGGTCAGGCTAAACATATGTCTAAACTGTTGCAGAACTTGTCTGCACTCAGTTTGCTGATGGTCGGTGAGGCTGCTTGCCAAAGCAACACCATCTACTGACCCATCATCAGGGTTCTGAGAGAGTAGGTCAGGGAGAGGGTCACTCTCCTCCTCCTGGTCCTCATCAGTTGCCATGAGCATGCCCATGTCAGCCCTGTCAACATATGGCTTTAATCTGTTGACATGGAGCACCCTCAGGGGGCTCCTGGGAGTTCCAAGTTTCACTAGGTAGGTGACTTCTCCCTTCTGTTCAACTATTGTATGGGGGCCACTCCACTTGTCCTGGAGGGCTGCTGGGGCCACAGGCTCCAACACCCACACTTTCTGTCCTGGCTGGTATACAGTCAGTACAGCCTTTTGGTCATGCCAAGCTTTTTGTAATTCTTGGCTGGCCTCCAGGTTTTGGTTGCCTTTTTCATGTACTCTGCCATCCGGGAGCGGAGACCAAGTACATAGTCCATCACATCTTGTTTGGGGGTTTGAGAGGTAACTCCCAGCCCTCTTTTACCAAACACAGTGGACCTCTCACAGGATGCCCAAACAGAAGCTCAAATGGGCTGTAACCAACCCCCTTCTGTGGAACCTCTCTGTATGCAAACAACAGGCAAGGAAGAAGAAGGTCCCATTTCCGCCTAAGCTTCTCTGGGAGTCCTTTAATCATTCCTTTCAAGGTTTTGTTGAAGCGTTCAACTAAACCATTGCATTGTGGGTGATAGGGGTGGTGAACTTGTAAGTTACACCACACTCCTTCCACATTGCTTTTAGATATCCTGACATGAAGTTGGTACCTCTGTCAGAAATGACCTCCTTTGGAAAACCCACTCGGGAGAAGACTCCAATGAGGGCTCTTGCCACCACAGGGGCTGTGGTGGTCCTCAGGGGAATTGCTTCTGGGTACCTGGTGGCATGATCCACTACCACCAGGATAAACCTGTGCCCAGATGCAGTTTGAGGGTCAAGGGGACCAACAATGTCAATCCCTACCCTCTCAAAGGGTACCCCCACCACAGGTAGTGGTATCAGGGGGGCCTTTGTTGTGCCACCTGCCTTACCACTGGCTTGGCAGGTGACACAGGAGCGACAAAACTCCTTTGTGTCCTCTGACATATGTGGCCAATGAAAATGTGGAACAAGCCTGTCCCAGGTCTTGTTTTGGCCCAAGTGTCCTGCTAAAGGGATGTCATGTGCTAGGGTCAAGAGGAACCCCTAAACTTCTGAGGTATTACCAACCTCCTGGTGGCTCCAGGGGCTGGGTCTCTACCTTCAGAATATAGGAGTCCCTCATCCCAATAAACTTTATGGGACCCACTAGCATTCCCAGCAGCCTCAGCAGCAGCCTGCTGTCTGAGGGGTTCAAGAGAGGGGCAGCACTGTTGCTCCTTACTCAGATCTTCCCTAGAAGGGCCCCCTGCCCCCAAGAGCTCAAGTCCCTCTGGGGCAGTTCCTTCTTCAGGGTCTGCTTCACCTCCCTCTGGGGGTGAATCTGTGATCTGAGACAGAGGGGAAGGCACTGCCTTTACCCTACTGCTCCTCCTCTTGGGAAGCATCTGGTCCATTGTTCCAGGATCCAGAGCTGGTTCAGTGTCATGCATTCTTGCTTGTGACCTGGTCACAGCAAATACCTCTGCAGGGATGCCCAGCATCTCAGCATGAGTCCATAACTCTACTTCAGACCAGGCTGAAGTCTCTAGATCATTGCCCAATAGACATTCGACAGGGAGGTCTGCACTGACTACAACCTTCTTGAGGCTCAGGAGAAATTCACAACTGCCAGACTATGGTTGGTCTTGACGTTGCTTGCATTGGTCACCTGGTACATGTCGCCCAGGATGATCTGTCCAGGGTCCACAAAATCCTCTGCCACCATGGTGACACTAGCACCTGTGTCCCTAAATGCCAAAGCCTGTTTGCCATTTATTACAGGCTGCTGTTTGTATTTGCCCAGATTACTGGGACTCACTAGGAAGGACATATTAAGGTCTCCCTCACAAATCAGCATTGCCTGAGTGGGCACTCTGACTAGGTCAGAGTCCACTTCAGAACCCAGGGTCAACCCTACTACACCCTTATTCTGTGTACCACCTCCACCAGTAGCTGAACTAGGGGGAACAGTTGCCTTAGGGGCAGGAGTGGTGGTGGTTTGGTCTTTGGACTTGTTACAGTCAGAAGTCCAGTGCCCTTTCTGTTTACAGAATTTGCACCAGGGCTTCTTTTGGCCTTTTCCCTTGTTGGATTGTGACTCCCCACCAGATGCAGATTTTTGGGGCCCTTGTGAAGACTTCTGGTCTTTTGACTTATCCCCACCTTTCTCAGAGCCCTTAGGATCTTGCTTCTTGGTGTCACCCCTTGGTTCTGGGGTTTCTGCCTCACCCTGGTTCTGACCCATTTGTCTGCCTTCTTTCCCAATTCTTGGGGAGAGGTCAGATCCGAGTCCACCAGGTACTGATGCACCAACTGGTTCTGGCAATTATTAAGGATCTGTTCTCTCATCATCAGATTATACAATCCCTTGAAATCAGTAACCCTACTGCCAACCAGCCAACCCTCCAGAGCCTTGGTTGCACAATCAACAAAGTCAGTCCAGTCCTGAGTCTGTGCCTTCTGGGTGTCTCTGAACTTCAACCTGTACTGTTCAGTGGTTAAGCCAAACCCATCTATCAGTGCACTCTTCAGAACTTCGTAATCGTCAGCATCCTCTTCTCTAACAGTGAGGAGCTTGTCTCTACCTTTATCTGAAAAGGAGAGCCACAAGATTGCTGCCCACTGCTTTTGGGGGACCTGCTGTACTCTACAGGCCCTCTCCATAGCAGTTATCCACTTGTGGATATCATCCCCACTCTGGTAGGGAGGAACAACCATGCTCAGGTTCCTATGGTCTGGAATAGATTCTCTGCCTCTAGGGACACTGTTTCTGCCACCAAGGGGTTCTAACCCCTCTCGTCTAGAAGCTCTCTGGATCTCCAGGGCTTCTCTATCCAGTGCCAACTGCTTGGTTCTGAGGGCGACTCTTGCTTCCTCATACTGCAGCAGTTTGCACATTCTTTCAGAGGAGGTCTCTCTTATGGGAAAGTATGAGTTCCTCTGGTGGACAAATTCTCTGCCAGAGTGATAAGAGTGCTCAGATTCCCTGGAAGGGGACCTATGCCTCTCATCCACTCTGTCAGTTCTCTTAGGGAGAATTCCTCTGTCCTTTTCAGGCCCCTTGAGGCCTGGCCCTTCAATCACAGAGTCCTGGTCATTCGGATTTTCATCATCTGACCCAGATACTGTAATTGACCCACCCACTGATTCAGACCCATTAGCTCCTAGAGCCAATCTAAGATCATCTGCTGTCAGCAGATCTATCAGGTGTAGGGTTGAGGGACTCTGTCCTAGCCTCAGGTGTCTTTCAACACACATGGCTCTCAAGTCAGAGAAAGCCATGTCCTTATACTGAGGCTGAGTGGATCCACTGGTTCCACCCTTTAAGGACATTCTAGTGTTGTGCAGTGTTGTACTACCTACACTAGTTTGTGGCCTACTGATACTAGCTTGAGCTGTAGAAAGGGTGTGCTATCCCTTGGCACACAGCTCTAAGTTCAGTAGAACTTATCGATACTAAGCTTGACTTTATATGTACCTTAAGTACCTATAGTGGTTTTCAGTTAGTAATTCAAATAGAGATTTTCTGGTAAAACAATAGCAAGCTGGAATCCCACACGCTACCCACCAATGTGAGAAGTTGGCCTGGTATATGCTGTTCACTAATTAAAGTGGACACCTTGCACCAGAACAATTCGATTCTTATGGTAGATAGGTTTAAGACAACCTTTATAGAAAGCTATCCTATTGGTAGCTGTGGAGAGCAGTCTTCAGGCTAAGTCTTGAAGGAATGTAAAGCAGCTTGTTTTACCACACAATCTCTTGAATCACCAAATGAAAAGACACCACACAGGTATATATATCAAATATATATGTATTTATTAATAAACACTCTCTACTAATCTCTTTATGAGATTAGAGGTCAGGAACATATGTACAAGTCAAATATTATCAGAATAAGTTTAGCACAATCGAATATCACAATCTTAGTTTGCTAGACCTAGGTCTAGGGCATCTAGAAACGAGGGACCCCCAAGAACCACCTCAGGTAGTTGTAGGAGACCCACAGGGGACGGACGCGGTGACCTGGCACCGGTGCGAGTCCTGTGCGAGTCTATGTACTCAGACGCGATTGAGATATCAATGTTAAAGGTCCCTTGCGTGTTCGAGGCGAACACACCGATCGGTCCTTGTACGAGTCGAAGGACGCGGTCACAGATAGAGATGCAAGGGAGATGGACGCGCTGTGTCTAACACAGACGCGAACCTTGTGCGAGTCAGTGCAATGGAGATCTCAGAGTTACAGGCCCTTTGTGTGTTCGAGGCGAACACCGATCGGACTCAGTACGAGTCGAAGGATACAGTTTTAGATAGTGTTGCAAAGGAGATGGACGCGGTGTGTCTAACACAGACGCGAACCCTGTACGAGTCAGCGCAATTGTCGCACTTGGAAAGTTAGAGTTTTAGGACACTTCTAGGGACGCTACAAGCAAGTCACTTACAGGGTAAGTAGTTCTAGGGCCCACACCCACAGGAGCACCGTAGTGCTGAAGTTACCTCACCCAGGGGAGCCGGGTGCATAGGTGTTCTTTGGTGTCGGGTCGCGGCGTCGTTTTCAACGGGAGCCAGTGAAGACTTGCTGCTTGCGGCAACAGGAGAAGTGTCCGGAGGAATCCAAGCCTGGATTCGGAAGATGGAAGACCTGAAAGCAGAGGGGACAGTGTTCAAAGTCACTTGGCAGTGACTCGGGGCAAGGAAGATGGATGCCCACCGTCGTCGCAAGATTCAGGTCGTTCGCAGTTGCCTTGACTCTTCAGCCACGAGGTCCAGGAGATGTCGACGACAACCAGGAGCTTTATTCGGCGTGTCCCACGATGTCTGCAGCTTACTGCAGTTTTGGCGACTCGATTCGAGCCAACAAGCCTTGGTAACAGCAAGTCTTGGGGAAAGTGTGAAGAGGCAATGGCGCAGACCAGCAAGGTCTGTGGGACTCACCCAGCGAGGGTAAGTCAGGGCAGGCCTGGAGCAACCAGGGGAGCTCTTCGGTTTCTTTAGGAAGTCTTCTGGGGACCCACAAGCCGGCTGGCAAGGGATCGCGAAGACGCCTCAGGAGGATTCGCTCACAGGGGCCCACGGTCACTCGGGATGTGGTAGGCCTCTGATCTTAGGAGGGATTCCTGCTGGAGGCTGTGACCACACGTGGTCCAAAGCACAAGTTCGTGGAACGTTGTGAAGGGGTTGCACTCGACAATAGTGCACGGTACCCAGGGGTCGCGGTTCCTCATTACTATTGGGGTCCACTGGCCTCAGCTTCACTGGGGACTCACGATGGCCTTTGAGAAGTCAGGAAACCCACTTCTTGGGCTGCAGGGACTTTGGACTCCGGCAGGAGCAGCATAGTTTGCAACCATCGTTTGTAGTTTTTGGTGCCTGCCAAGCAGGGGAGTCACTCCTTGACTCCAAGGGAGATTCTTCAGTCTTCCAAAGGTAGTGGAACGTCGAAGGTCCGGGATTCTTCTTCAGAGCGTCATCCAGGGAAATCTAGGGTGTGAACTGGCATATGCACAGAGGAGCCTTCTGCTCCCCCAGTGCAGGACTTCAAAGCACTCTAGGAGTGCACCCACCCAGCCCCAATACACTAAACCCTGTCTGGGAGGTGGTCACACCCCTTGGGACAGGATATCTATTGTTGGGCTTCCTCCACTGCGAGTGTTGGTCATCAGCAGGAGGGCAAACAAGTGTCTGTGACTGGTGGCATCCATTTTGTGATGCCAGGGCTCTGCAGGATTCTACCGCGTTTCCACAGTAGGTACATGTCTATCCCTCTAGAAGGGTGGAATGCTACCCCGCCGCCAGGACTGGCGGGGGGTAGTATTCCAAGGTGTTTGACACCAAACACGACATGTTTCGATGCAGCCATTCCAAAGTTAGCATTTTACCGCGAGGATATAATGCACTTAAAAGTATATGGTTTAACCGCTTCCACAAACAGCACCAGAGAATGGACTCTGAGAGCTGCAGAGGGGCCCTGCTCAGGCAGAGGCACCCCCTCACATAGAAGCCAAGCACCCTGCCCTCAGGATTGATAGGGCCTGCCTTAGGGGTGACTGATAGGGTTATATGTGTGTGTAGGAGAGATATAGGGAACCTATATCTCAGTGAGGAGTGCTAGCACTTCCTCACTCAGGCTGCAGTAGCAGGCCTGTGGTGTCAGATTTAGTCTGCTTCCCAGGGGTGGCATAATACATGCTGCAGCCCCTGGTAGGCCTGTGAAGTACCTATGCCCTTGGTACCTAAGGTACCATATACTAGGGACTCATAAGGTGCCACAGTATCCAATCACTAGTGCACCTAGAGTGCACTCCAAATCGTTTAGAGAGAACAGAGAGGCTGGGGCCCTGATTAGCAGGGTCCCAGCCTGACTATAGCCAGAAACCAGTGTAAACATCAGAAAAAAAGTGGGGGCAACATAAGAGGCAGATCCTACTCTCCTACAATATTGAAACGCCATTATCTTTCAGTGTGCCCGTGGGTTACACCCAGTGAAGTATTGTATGGCATTCAACAATAACATGTTTGTAGGATGGCCCAAGTGAGGTACACATGGGACCACATAAACAGGGAAAAATTCCACTCCGCAAGTCCAGGGGTTAAAACAGGAAGTGGGGATTAAGACACAGGTCTTTTAATTCCAAACCAACTATTCGAGCGACTGGGACAGGTCTTTCCCCACTACTCGGAGTGGCATTCCAACAGAGACCCCTAGCCTCTTCGGAGACCCAATAAAAACAGCGAGCCGATTATTGGCACAAATCTGTTTGTGTTAAAATTAATGGGTTTTTTTGTGCTGCAGAGCTGAGCACCCGAACCTCGGTCGCCACAGTCGTTTTCATGGGGTGGTGCTGATAAGCTCTTCTACAAGTGCCAACCTCTATAGAAACAACCTATTTTGGTTTCATACTTATCAGTAAGAGTTTAGTTTGTTTGTAAATTTCCTCAAATCTGACCTACAGGGACATAGAAGCTCATTGAGGTAAACTGACCTTCCCAGGATCACTCAATTTGGCTTAATGGCGGAGTTGGGACTACACCTCAGTTCCTACCTTAAACAAAAAGCAGATGGGCAGCGATGGTTTAAAAGAGGAGGGGTCAGGCTCAATTGGAGAGATGGCAAGACACTGAGCTCAGCTAGGTGCCCAGTTTTCCTCCCTTCCCTCCTTTTTCCATATGCACTGCTCAATTATTCAGTAGCGCGCTTATCTTCTGCGCAATATGGCGACTTCCTCCTCATATCTCAGTTTGAGAGCCTGACACTGATGAATCACACCCTGAAGTTCCCGTCGCCCTTGCTGGGGCTGACTGGAGCGTGCAGGCCGGGGGGGGGGGGGGATCTGCCTGGGATGGGGAGGGAGGAGCTCCCCACAGCAGCGGCCTGGTGTTGATATGTTAAACAGACTCTTGTTTAAATAACTGATGGCCAATTACTGGCAGTAACAGCTCCTATTCGTTCAATCAGAGTAATTGCCTTGAGTGACAATTGATGCCTGGAGCTGGGGCAGGTGGGCACCCCTATACCTGCCTTGAACATGACTCCCCCCTGCACCCCCGCCCCCAACAGAAGAACCCCGGCGCAAGGCCGCCTGCATTTCTACCTGGAGCTGGAACACTGCTTTGCTTTCTCCTCTTTTATGGTGATAAAACTAATTTGGTAACAAGCCTGCAAATCAAGTTACTTAATGAGCAATAAACACGTTTAGGGTAGACAGGACCATAATTATGTTGTCACTTTCTGCTCATGCTGCCCGAAGGGGACACAGATGAGTCGGAGAGGTGGGCATACCCGTCCTCTGTGTGGGGATTGGAGAGACGATAGGAGACCGTCCCTTTACATTTTCTAGCTTAGCTTAGAACGCAAAGGTGTATTAAGAAATTGGGGGGGGGGAAACTATATATATATTGTTGGACTTGGCCCTTTTTGCAGGGTCATCCCTAAACTTTTTGCCTTCCGCCTATATTTTTTCTGACCTGTTGTTGGCTGTTTTATGACTCTGGGCACTTCACCACTGCTGATCAGTGCTAAAGTGCATATGCTCTCCCCATTGCAAATTGATGTATGTATTAGTGACTCCATGATTGGATGATTGGTTTACTTGTCAGTCCCTAGTACAGTGCACTGAGTGTGCCCAGGGCTTGTAAATCCAATGCTGCTGGTGGGCTTGCAGCACTGGTTGTCCCACCCACAGAAGCAGCTTGTAAAGTGTGTCTCAGGCCTGCCATTGCAGAGCCTGTGTGCAGCCTAGGGCTGCCATGTCGACTTGGTGAGTGCACCCACTTACCAGTCCCTAAACCTTCCCTTTACTGCTTGTTGGTCACCCCTAAAGTAGGCCCTAGGGCAGGGTGCATTGTAAGTATAAGGTAGGACATGCCCTGGTATGTGTGGCATGTCCTAATAGTGAATTACAGCCATTTTCGTTTTTCACTATTGCAAGGCTACCATAGGCCAGAATGGGCAGTTTTGATTATTACACCTTATAATCCTAACTGACCCAGGGAACATGGTAGAGAAACAAATTTAGTATGCCTGAACTCAGAATGATAAAATACATCTTTTAGTGAAGTTGATTTTAACATTCTGTGTTTGAAAATACCACTTTTAGAAAGTAAGTATTTTCTTGCCTAACCTTCCAAGCCTGCCTCTGCTAGGTTGTGTATTCCTTGTCTGGAGTTTGAGTGACAGGGGCTGGGGATGGCTCCAGGAGACAGGGTGAGTCAGCACAGGGCTGAATAGAGAGATCTGCATCCAGAGTGGAGGGAGGAGTTGCACCTGGGTCTGAATAGGGCTGTGCCTGCCTTCCACAATGCTGGCTCCCCCTCCTGCTGGGCGGCTGAGCACTCTGCCCCACATTCTGAAAGGAAAGAAGGAGTCCTGTAAACAAAGTGCTCCAGGACTGACCAGAACTGGTTTTGGACTAGGCAAAGGCCTCTCTGCCTTCAGAGAACAAAGAGAAAAGGTGTATAAAAGGGGACCCAGACCCCTAGGAAATTAGATTACTTTTGAGAAACAAGAAGAAACCTTTGCTAAGGAGCGGAACCAAGAAGAAACTGAGGAGAAGACTATCCCTAAGCTAGAGGGATCTGCCTGCAGTGGTTGCCTGACTGCCAAAGAAAGGAGAAGGGAACTTTGTGTGTACTTTCATCAACTTGTGAAGGATCTCCAAGGGCTTGATTTCAGAGCTTGCCTCCTGCTGAAGTCCCAGGGACAACAGACTTCACCCACCAGCTCCCCTGTATTCCCTTGTTGGGAATTTGAACCTTCTGACACACTTGCGTGTCGCTGGGAGCTGGAAGCGCGACTCAAGACGAAGAAGCGTGTCGCTGCAGCCGCTGCTTCTCGCATCGCCGGAGAAGAGTGTCGATGTCGCATCAGACGCCGGCGCATCCCCGAAGATGCGCGCCGCTGACACCCTCGCATCCTTCGAAGCGCCTCGGAGCACCGGAGAAAAGTGTCGCCATCGCATCCCCGGGGCAGAGCATCGACCTCGCATCAGACGCCGACGCATCGCAACACGAGGCGCCCCGCATCCCAGGAGAAGATCGTCGACCTCGCATCAGACGCCATCGCATCACCAGGGAAGCGCGTCGTAGGGCCTGTCGCGGCTCCAAAGATTCATCGAAATCGCTGCACGCCGTCGGGCGTGCACGCATCACCCCTTCGTTGTCGCAACCTCAAGAAGACGCCACTTTGTTTCTTTGCACCAGCTCTTCGTCACATCACGGCGCTGCTTGTCGCATCACCCCAGAGGCGTGTAAGGAACCGACGCATCACCTTCCCTGCATCACCTTTTGTTGTATCGCGTTACGCATCTCAGGTACATTGAACGCAAAGAGTCGCATTTCCATTTTAAGAGACTCAAGCTAATTCTACCATCTTTAAAGTACAGTATTGTGGATTATTTTTGTCGTTTATGGTCTTGTGGTAAATCTATATAAAAGATACTTATTTTTATAATACAACCTGTGTGGTGTCCATTTGTAGTGTTGTCACTGGATTACTGTATGTGTTCACAAATGCTTTACACACTGCCTCTGAACTAAGCCTGTCTGCTCGTGCCAAGCTACCAAGGGGGAGAGCAGGGGTTATTTCAGGAGTGTACCCCCTTACCCTGACTAGAAGCAAGGGTCCTTATTTGGACAAAGGTACCTACCTCTGCCAACTAGAGACCTCCAGTTCTAACATTGGTGGTCAGCGGTGGGGATTTCTGGACTTGCATTTGTGACTCATGTACAGTGATTGGTGAACACTACCTAGTGAGTGCAGACCAAAACGCAACCACATACTTTTGGTAGATATTCTTTTCTGGGACTTTCTATGTTTGCTAAAAACTGCCAAGTTTAATCACCATGGATACAGCAGCATCCATAGCATCTGTTGATTGTGATTGGGGGAGGAGAGTAACTTCCACAGCAGGTAGCAGGGTTTCTGCCCAAGGTCTGTCCCCAGAGGAGCTGGAGGACAGAGAATAGAGTAGGATGCATGAGATGGAGCTGACCAAGCTCAAGTTAAAGGGGCAGTTGGAATTTGAATTGCAATCTAGAAAGTTGGCCCTAGAGGAAAAGAGGATGCGGTTTGAGCATGAGTTGAGAATGAGGGAGCTTGATTTGAAGCTCTAGAGGCTGGAGGCCATGAGTGTCTCAGCCCAGAAAAAAGAAATGTGTGTAGCTCAGGAAATGAGCTTTGCTGAGTTGGAGGGGGAGTCCAGCTCAGATGGTGGCAGCAAAATTATGTTATCTAGTGCTGAGGGAGTAGTACACACATCCAGAGATGTGGCGCCTGACTTGAAGGAGGGGGTTACCATACACCAGGAGGTTCAAGGACATGAGGTAGCTCCAGTAGTGCGCAGTGTCCCTGAGGAGAATTGGGAAACTGACGTAGGGGTTCATGGTCCTAGAGGTGGGAAGGACACTCTACTGACTCTAGATGAGAGGTACAGGTAGAGGGGTTCCCCCATGGTTGAAGTCCTGATGTGTGAGTGTGGAGACCGCCCAGAAGAGTGTGGGTTGAGTGACAGAGACAGTCAGATACTGTCTTGCCAATCTCAGGAGAGTTGTGTGGAGTACGTGTGCAAGGCACTGGATGGTGAGGTGAAGGATAGTTTGGTTAACCCCTGTGGGGGGCTGTGTGATCCAATTGTGGGAGAGCATATTGTAAGTCCCTGTTTTCCAGAGCTATGCCAACACCTGTTGGAGAGTGAGTTCTCTGACCCAGGGAGCTCACAATGGAGGCAGACCTTTTGGTGGATTCCAGAAGGTCTGGAGAGGCATTGGGGAGTGACCCTAAGAGGAGTGGCTCAGGTGTCTTCCAACCCAGAGGGAGAGGTTCAGTGTAGCCCAACTAGATCCTGTGGTAGTGGGAGGGGTGTAGGGACTCACGTCCTGTCTCAGTGGAGAAGGAGTGAGTGTGGAGCTGCGTGTCCCAAGGTGCCTGAAACCCAGTCTCAGAGCCTGGATGGTTCTTTAAGGGAACACCAGGTAGGGAGCCTAGGCTGTCCTGATGGGCCGCCCGTTGAGGAGGATCTCCTAGTGTCTAGAGAACCTGGAGCGTCTGTAAATGGAGCTCCAGTGTTTCTGGTGTCTGGCAGTGCCACTCCTAAGTGGAGGGTGCAGAAGTCCAGAGTGAGGGGTGAGAGGGAGAGAGAGTCCCCAGTGGAAGAACCAGTGGGTCAGGGGCCAGCCAGAAGGGCTGAGTCACCGGTGAAAGACCATGGTGACACCACTTCTGTCCTGGGGGATCTTCACGCACTGTCAGAGGGACAGGGGTCGGGAGATCTGCGCCAGGCAGACTGTCACACGACACATGAGTTATGTGTCACCCTCAGGGGGGGCATGCGTGCTCCCAAGGAAGTCCAGGTGCGCCAGGTGGGTGCTCAGCTGCAGGGTTTAGTCCCTGGCTTGGGAAGCCAGGTTCAGGTGTTGTCTGACCTGGAGGGTGGGACAACTGTAAACAGTGTCCTGATCGGTTTGTCTTCTGGGGGTACGGCTCCTGATGGGAGGGGGCAGTACTCTGGAAGGGGGTGCAGAGGGAGGGAGTCCTCGCCTCTGACCCCGGTTCAACTGGAGGGTTTAGACCCTAGATTGGAGGACCAGGTTCAGGGTCCCCCCCCTGACCTGGATGCCCAGTTGCAGGATAGAACCCCTGAACTGGTGGGCGAATTGTGCAGGACACCTGCCACAGGTGCCCTGGCAATTCTGGAAGGGGGTACCGCTCCAGGTGGGAGGGTACAGAGCCCCAAGGAGGAGGACCGGGTGTGGAAAAGCCCACCCCAGTCTCCAGTCCAGCCGCCGGGTACAGGCCCAGGGCTGGTAGGTCAGTGTCAGGATGTCATACCTGACCTGACAGGAGGGAGAGTGGACAAAGGGTGCCAAGCACCTGGGGCTACTGCCCCCCGCTCTCTGACACCACAGAGGTTTGAGAGCCCTGAGAGGCATAAGGCCTGGGTCTCATTCCTGACCACTGTCAGTGGCCACTGTGGCTTGCTGTCTGTCTGTTGGGACACACCTGTGAGCAAGTTAAGGTTAGGTGCTGCACAGGTGGTATCCACAGGAGAGGAGACGGGTTCCCCATGGATTAGCTTGGTGGGCCCTGAGAGTATGGACAGAGGGATTCCAATAGGTTCAGATTGGCATAGAACTGGAGTATGCCCCTGCTGTTGTGGGTCAGGGTCCAGGTTCTATCGCCCAAAGCAGGGAAGCCCATCAAGGTAGTGATTGGTCTACTCTGCGTTTTTGGCTGGAAGGGGGTTGTGTTGGACTTGGCCCTTTTTGCAGGGTCATCCCTAAACTTTTTGCCTTCCTCCTATATTTTTTCTGACCTGTTGTTGGCTGTTTTATGACTCTGGGCACTTCGCCACTGCTGATCAGTGCTAAAGTGCATATGCTCTCCCCATTGCAAATTGATGTATGTATTAGTGACTCCATGATTGGATGATTGGTTTACTTGTCAGTCCCTAGTACAGTGCACTTAGTGTGCCCAGGGCTTGTAAATCCAATGCTGCTGGTGGGCTTGCAGCACTGGTTGTGCCACCCACAGAAGCAGCTTGTAAAGTGTGTCTCAGGCCTGCCATTGCAGAGCCTGTGTGCAGCCTAGGGCTGCCATCTCGACTTGGTGAGTGCACCCACTTACCAGTCCCTAAACCTTCCCTTTACTGCATGTTGGTCACCCCTAAAGTAGGCCCTAGGGCAGGGTGCATTGTAAGTATACGGAAGGACATGCCCTGGTATGTGTGGCATGTCCTAATAGTGAATTACAGCCATTTTCGTTTTTCACTATTGCAAGGCTACCTGTTCCCCATAGGCCAGAATGGGCAGTTTTGATTATTACACCTTATAATCCTAACTGACCCAGGGAACATGTTGAGAAACTAATTTAGTATGCCTGAACTCAGAATGATAAAATACATCTTTTAGTGAAGTTGATTTTAACATTCGGTGTTTGAAAATACCACTTTTAGAAAGTAGGTATTTTCTTGCCTAACCTTCCAAGCCTGCCTCTGCTAGGTTGTGTATTCCTTGTCTGGAGTTTGAGTGACAGGGGCTGGGGGTGGCTCCAGGAGACAGGGTGAGTCAGCACAGGGCTGAATAGAGAGATCTGCATCACGAGTGGAGGGAGGAGTTGCACCTGGGTCTGAATAGGGCTGTGCCTGCCTTCCACAATGCTGGCTCCCCCTCCTGCTGGGCGGCTGAGCACTCTGCCCCACATTCTGAAAGGAAGAAGGAGTCCTGTAAACAAAGTGCTCCAGGACTGACCAGAACTGGTTTTGGACTAGGCAAAGGCCTCTCTGCCTTCAGAGAACAAAGAGAAAAGGTGTATAAAAAGGGGACCCAGACCCCTAGTAAATTAGATCACTTTTGGGAAACAAGAAGAAACCTTTGCTGAGGAGCGGAACCAAGAAGAAACTGAGGAGAAGACTATCCCTAAGCTAGAGGGATCTGCCTGCAGTGGTTGCCTGACTGCCAAAGAAAGGAGAAGGGAACTTTGTGTGTACTTTCATCAACTTGTGAAGGATCTCCAAGGGCTTGATTTCAGAGCTTGCCTCCTGCTGAAGTCTCAGGGACAACAGACTTCACCCACCAGCTCCCCTGTATTCCCTTGCTGGGAATTTGGACCTTCTGAGACACTTGCGTGTCGCTGGGAGCTGGAAGCGCGACTCAAGATGAAGAAGGGTGTCGCCGCAGCCGCTGCTTCTCGCATCGCCGGAGAAGAGTGTTGACGTCGCATCAGACGCCAGCGCATCCCCGAAGAAGCGCGCCGCTGACACCCTCGCATCCTTCGAAACGCCTCGCAGCACCGGAGAAAAGTGTCGCCGTTGCATCAGACGCCGTCGCATCCCTGGGGCAGAGCATCGACCTCGCATCAGACGCCGACGCATCGCAACACGAGGCGCCCCGCATCCCAGGAGAAGATCGTTGACCTTGCATCAGACGCCGTCGCACCGCCAGGGAAGCGTGTCGCAGGGCCTGTCGCGGCTCCAAAGATTCATCGAAATCGCCACATGGCCATCGGGCGTGCACGCATCACCCTTTCGTTGTCGCAACCTCAAGAAGACGCCACTTTGTTTCTTTGCACCAGCTCTTCGTCGCATCACAGCGCTGCTTGTCTCATCACCACAGAAGCGTGTAAGGAACCGACGCATCACCTTCCCTGCACCACCTTTTGTTGTATCGCGTTACGCAGATCAGGTACATTGAACGCAAAGTGTTGCATTTCCATTTTAAGAGACTCAAGCTAATTCTACCATCTTTAAAGTACAGTATTGTGGATTATTTTTGTCGTTTATGGTCGTGTGGTAAATCTATATAAAAGATACTTATTTTTATAATACAACCTGTGTGGTGTCCATTTGTAGTGTTGTCACTGGATTACTGTATGTGTTCACAAATGCTTTACACACTGCCTCTGAACTAAGCCTGTCTGCTCGTGCCAAGCTACCAAGGGGGTGAGCAGGGGTTATTTCAGGAGTGTACCCCCTTACCCTGACTAGAAGCAAGGGTCCCTATTTGGACAAAGGTACCTACCTCTGCCAACTAGAGACCTCCAGTTCCAACATATATATATATATATATATATATATATATATATATATATATATTCACTGAAAAAACCATAGGTTTCAGGGACGTTATAGTTAGAAATTAGCATTTAAAAAACCTTTGAAATTCACTGAAAAAACCATAGGTTTCAGGGACGTTATAGTTAGAAATTAGCATTTAAAAAACCTTTGAAATTCACTGAAAAAACCATAGGTTCCAGGGACGTTATAGTTAGTAATTAGCATTTAAAAAACCTTTGAAATTCACTGAAAAAAGCACAGGTTTCAGGGACGTTATAGTTAGTTGGACATTTCACTTGTACAAAACCAGAGAAATTCGGCCGTTATAGTTAGTTGAGCTAACTATAACTCGCGCACCCGCAATGCACTGCTGATGACATCACATATAAGATCACTCATGACATGGTCAGTGACATCACTGATGACATCACTGATGACATCTCAAAATACATCACTGATGACATCACTGATGACATCATCCAGTGACTGTGTGTTTCTGTAAAGTTTAAATATATTTAATATATATATAGCTAACGTGTATTGAAGAATGACTGGGTGTATGACTGTCTGAATAGATGATTTAGTAGGTGCATGACTGACTGTATAAGTGAGTGATTAACTGTGTCTTACTGAATGCATGGGTTAGTGACTAAACTGTGTGAATGTCTGCATCAGTCTGTCTGTTGGTGTGTAAGCGGCTGCATGGGTTGGTGAGTAGCTACATGAGTGTCTATATGGGTTATTGATTGGTTATCTGAGTATCTGTATGGGTGCCTGAGTGTCTGTGTGGGTGGGTGGGGTGTGTGACTCCCTGCATGGATGTGTGAGTGGGTGATTCACTGGGTGTATGGGTTCAAGAGTGCATCTGTGAGGGGCTGTATAGGTGGGTGAGTGTGTGTATGGCTGTGTTGGTGAGTGAATGGATGTCTCAGTGGTACATGTGTGAGTAACTACATATGTGAAAGGCAGTATATGTGAGTGTTGGAGTATATAAATGACTATATGTGAGAGTAAGTGATTGTGACAGTGGCTGTGTGGATGAGTGTGTGCTTGTGTCAGTGATTGTATAAGAGAGTAAGTATGTGTTAGTATCTGTATGAATAAGTGAGGTGGTGTGTGTATAACTGTATAGGCGAGTAAATGGGAGTGTGATTGATTCTTTGCATGAATGACTAGCTGTGTGAGTAACTCTATGGGTGAGTGGCGGTGTGTGAGTGTATGTATGGGTGTATGAGTGCATATGATATTGGCTGTATTGATGAGTGACTGCATGTATGAGTGACTGTATGGGTGAGTGAGTGGATGTGTGTGTGTGTAGACCTAGGAATCAGTGAGTGGGTATGTAGTAATTGGTATTGGTGTGTCTATGGTTTCGAGAATGGTAGTCTGAATATTAGAGTGGGTGTATCAAAGGTTATATTAGGGTGTGAGGAGGTGCATCAGATTATCACGTGGATGATGTCATCGGTGATGTAATCAGTGATGTCATTTGAGATGTCATCAGTGATGTCATGAGTGATGTCACTGACCATGTCATGAGTGATGTAATATGTGATATCATCAGCAGTGCATTGCGAAGGCACGAGTTATAGTTAGCTCAACTAACTATAACGGCCGAATTTCTCTGGTTTTGTACGAGTGAAATGTCCAACTAACGATAACGTCCCTGAAACCTGTGGTTTTTTCAGTGAATTTCAAAGGTTTTTTAAATACTAATTACTAACTATAATGTCCCTGAATCCTATGGTTTTTTTAATGAATTTCAAAGGATTTTTAAATGCTAATTTCTAATTATAACGTCCCTGAAACCTATGTTTTTTTCAGTGAATATATTGAATATGTATATATATATATATATATATATATATATATATATATATATATATATATATATATATATACTTATCTTATTCGTTTTTTTAATGTGTGGTTTTAATGGGTTTCATATTCATTGTCTTGGTTTTATGTGGACCTCTTCTGAGTTCCAAAACATAAATAAAGAATTAAATGTCAAGGAAATGATGGGACATATTTACTAGGACGTATCGCTGCCACAGCGTAAGCTTTTTGATGCTGCAGCAGCTTTTTTTTTTTGACACCATATTTACAAAGTGACATTAGAGGGCTTAAGTGGCACTTTTCCACCTCCAGCTCCTTTTTTTTTAACGCCAGATCCGCTAGCGGCAGTTTTTGCTAATAATATGCAAGGCAGGTGTTCCCCTGGAAAAAGCATCGCAAAACTGACACAGCCATATGTACAATGATTTTGGGAAGCTGCACTACTTTTGTAAAACAATTGCAGAGTCCCATTAGCGGCGGCTTTTTACCACTACGGAAAATCAAGCATTAAAATGATAGATGGACACTGGTATAAAAGCAGAACATACCAAAATCACCCTGGCAAGCTTAACTACACCATGGACCAACTACTATTGCAGCTCGGAGCACCAAGAAGACCACCACCCAGCCAGGGCAGGAGAAGGGAGCAGACATACCACCAGAGTATTACCCTCATCGATCCCAAGGAGGAGGAGTTCATTGCCCATTACAAGCTCAGGAGGGAGTGCTTTGTCTGCCTCCTGCACCAGATAGCACCAAGGCTGCATCCAACATTGCAGCGCTGCACCAACATACCTCCGCAGGCTAGGCTACTGGCTGTCCTGCACATGCTGGCATCTGAAACTTTCAGAGTGGCAGGAGTATCCCAACCATCCTTCTCAAGGTTCCTCCCCTCCGTCCTGGATGTCATCATCAGCCTCACACCCCAGTACCTCTACTTCCCCAACACAGCACAGCAACAACAGGAGAACAAGCAAAAAGCAAGGCTTTTATGTGCATGTGTTGGGGTAATGGACTGCACCCATGTGCAGCTTGTGCCTCCAGCAGCAGCATCACACCTCTACCGCAACAGTAAGAACATCTGGGCCTCTTCATAAATGTCCTTGCGAAGTACTCTGGCAGTGCTCGTGACTCCCTCATCTTCCTGCATTCCACCATCAATGAGCGCTTCCAGAATGGGACCTATGGGAATGGCCTATTGGTTGGTAAGTACTTATCAAGCACATGCCAGACCACATAACATTCAATTATGTAGGAATAATTTGACATATCAGCCTTGGGTTGAATGAGACAGTGCGTACACAGTTGGTGTGGACCTACATACTTGAGCGAAAGTACATGGCATATGCGCAACACAGTCCTACAAGTCACACATGTCGAGAGTGCCTAAGCCACTGTGGGTCACATGTACAAGTGAACTGTGCTGATGGAGTATCACTTTTTATGATGCTCCTGTGGAGCAGCTCCCCAAATCATATCGATATGGCAATGCAAAGTCTGTCTGCATGACATTGCATGGCATCATAGGTATGCAGTAAGGCAAACCACAGCAAAGTGCAGCATTCCTTCACCCTACATTAAGGATGTGTACCATGGGCTTTGTGGTGGCCTTTCCCATGCTACACCAATGAAGATCTCACACATTTTCACAATTCTTATGTTCAGGGACCCTGGGACTGTGTGCAAATAGTGTGCCTCGAAAGGGGAGATCAAATGAGGAAACATATTCACATATCTTTTTTTCATGTTCAATTACTATGTGTCCTGCATTGCGCAGCACACATAGAAGGAGGGAATTGCATAGATTGTGTTTTTTGTGCTGGAATGTGTCCATGAAAGAATGACGTTGTGTGAGGACAGTAACCTACACATATGCACCATGGTGCGAGAGGGGTGATAGCACAAGTCATTACCATGTGATAGTGCGTATGTTAGGAAAAAAGCACATTCCACCCCTTCGCCTTGGATACAGGTCAGCACAACCATGTTACATCCATTGCTGCCCAGTGATAACAACTGCTAAATGAGGCCCTGTGTGTGCATTCAATAGTGTCAAAGACCCTCACAAATGCAACACCTTGTAAAATGATGCAACCAAACACCCTGTTTAACCCCTTCGATGCTTATGACGAGCTGGACTCGTCATGGCACACAGTGGTCGTGTGCTCATGACAAGTCCAGCTCGTCATAGACTCCACCCACGGGAAGCGCTGGCGCTCCCCGTGGGAATCCGATCGTTGGTTTTTGGGGGAAGGCAGGGGAAGGGCTTCCCTGCCTCCCCCGCCCTCTCAATGACGCCAGCGCGCTGACGTCATTGGGGATTTCTCTGTTCCCGACGCGCTGGAAGCCATTTGCTTCCAGCGCGTCGGGGAATAAGGTGAGTTTTGGCTCCGGGGAGGGGGGTTTGAAACAAAAGAGGCATCGAGGGAAAGGAAAGGGTTTTCCTTTCCCCGATGCCTCTTTGTGCATTCCTGCTGCACGATCATGCGATCGTGCAGCAGGAATGCCCACTAGACACCAGGGAATTTCTTTTTTTTTTTTTTAACGTATAAGTACTGTTTTGGGAGCGGCCCCTTGGGCAAGGGTCGCTCCCTTTTGAGGGCCATATGTTTTTGGTGCTCTGCCCCCTGGGGGGCAGTTTTTTTTAAATAAATCAGGAGAATGGGGCCTTGAATCGGGTTACCCATGGAGCGCAATATGGCAGGGTGATGGCAAGTGTTGTGCACTGGCCTGGCAGGTTGCTGGCAGTGCATACACCACCCCCCGTGTGAAACAAAAGAGGCATCGAGGGAAAGGAAAGGGTTTTCCTTTCCCCCGATGCCTCTTTTGTGCATTCCTGCTGCACGATCATGCGATCGTGCAGCAAGAATGGCCACTAGACACCAGGGCATTTCTTTGTTTTTTTTTTTAAACGTCTAAATACTGTTTTGGGGAGCGGCCCCTTGGGCAAGGGTTGCTCCCCTTTTGGGGGCCATATGTTTTTGGTGCTCTGCCCCCCCTGGGGGGGCAGTTTTAAAAAAAATAAATCGGGAGAATGGGGCCTTGAATCGGGTTACCCATGGAGCGCAATATGGCAGGGTGATGGCAAGTGTTGTGCACTGGCCTGGCAGGTTGCTGGCAGTGCATACACCACCCCCCCGTGTGTGGCAGCCCGGGCTGAAACAGCTTCCGGGCACACACACATGTGCATGATATAGAGGTATACTGCAATAAGTGGCACTCAGAACACAATGAAGAGCGAACTAGAGGGGGCTGAGAGTGAAAGTATAGTGTCTTTGGAAGAGAAGAGATTTGAGGTCAGCTTTGAAGATTCGGGTAGAGGAGGTGGCACGGAGCAATGGGGGAAGCGATTCTCACCGGATTGCGCCATCGATCTTTCCCTTTTGAAGACGGGGGGGGTGCGCAAGCAGAAGCTTTTCCGCATTGCGAGCCACCGGACAATTTCAATTTATTCGCCAGGTAACAAGGGGAGGACGTGTGTAAGGCTTTGTGTGTGATGCAGGCAGTTTTGTAAATAGATCTTGCCTCGATCGGAAGCCATCGAAGAGAGGACAGGATAGGAGTGACGTGGTCGCTCTGCTCAGACCCTGGAATGAAGCGAGCTGCTGAATGGAGGATGGATTTGAGAGGGGAGAGGTGGGATTTGGGTAGGCCCGTCAGAAGAGAATTGCAATAATCCAGTCTTGAGAGAACCAGAGATTGTACCAAGGTTTTTAAGTCTTTCTCCGGGAAGAACCGACGGATCCCCCATAGAAGGCGCAACTGGTAACGTGCGTTCTTAGCAATAGAGTTGATGTGGGAGATTAGGTTGAGTCTTTTGTCAAGAATGACACCTAGGGATTTAGCGCTGTCGACAATGATGGGTTTGTTGTTGAGTAGGTTCAGCTGATCCATCCAAGATTGAACAGGAGGAGGTGAGAGAGAGGTAGAGAGGAGGAGGAATTCAGTTTTGGTGGGATTCAGAATGAGTTGGTGAGCTAACATCCAGTTGTGAATAGAGTTGAGAGTAGAGTTGAGTAGTGAGAGATCGTGTGCGGAAGATAAAGGTATCTTCCCACTAGTCCACCAGGCATTTATTTGTGGAGAGTGACCCCTTGGGTGGCAGAATAGCAGTATGTTTTTAGGCCCATCTGCCCCCAAGGAGGGCAGAAGCCACTAGACACCAGGGTTTTTTAATTTTTGTGTTGGGGAGTGGCCAAAAGGGCAAGGGTTGCTCCCCTTTTACGGGGGTGAATATTTTATTTATACTCTTTGGCCCACCTACCCCTTAGCTTGGCTGGTGGATTGTGTGTGGACTGGTGCATTATTTGCATATGTGATTGTAATGTTTTTTTCTCCTATTTATTCTAGTGTAAAGCTTTTGATTCCTGTTTGCGGTTTCGGCAGTGGTTGTTCTGCAGTTTTGCGTAATTGCATTTATTTGTTAAGAAAAATATTTTTGTTGTGTGTACTCCAAATGAGTATTATTGTCATGCATGAATGAATTTTTTTGTAAGTGGTGTCATAATGGCAGCATATTTGTTAGTGTTCAGAGCATGAAATTCTTTGCGATGTTTTGCATTGTCTTATGTGTAATTTTTTTCTTCTTCTTTTTTAGTGGGATATTGTTGATCCTTACTGTGTCTGTGCAGAGTAGGTGGTGGTGAGTCTAGCTGCTTCTGTCACGTGAGTGGTATAGTGTTGGAGTATATAGGTCTTTGTGATAAAGCTACATTTTGTTTATTTCTTTTTTTTACAAAGGGTTTGTTGTTGTTGACTTGTTTGACAAGTAACCTTTATTAGTAAGCATTATGGCTAGCCGTAGAATTACTGCTCAGCAGGTGGTTGGTTTGCTTCTTGAATCTTCCTCTGAGCAGGATTATGAGACTGACAGTGCGTCTGAGGGAGAGGAGGGAGGGGAAGATTCAGGCAGTGAGTTTTCTCTCCACATGGAATCATCGGATGATGAAGGTACTCTCAGTGCAGATGAAGTGCCTGATTTAGAGGAGGATACTACTGTGCCGATGGTGCAAGAGGCATCTGGATTGCAGCCTGGGGCTCCTAGGCTTCCTACTGGAAGTGCTGGACTCTGGGTTGATCCAAACATGGTGCAGTCGGTGTTGCCTGCCTTTAGTGGTTATGCAGGGTGTAGAGTGGATTGTGAACATTATTTGCCTATACAGTATTTTCAGTTGTTTATGGATGATGTATTTTTGGGTGAGATTGTTGAGCAGACTAATTTGTATGCTGAACAGTTTTTGAGGGACAACAGTGCCAGACTTAGGCCCCATTCTAGAGCTACCCGGTGGAGTCCCACAAATCTGGAAGAGATGAAGAAGTTTTTGGGTTTGACTTTTTGATGGGTTTGATAAGGAAGCCGTCCATGGGTTCATATTGGTCTACCAGTCCCTTGATGGCAACGGCCATATTTCCTGCAGTTATGACTCGTGATCGGTATTTACTTTTGCTTCGGATGCTGCATTTTGTTGATAATGGTTTGGCGTTGCCACAAGATCACCCTGAATGTGACCGTCTTTTTAAGATTCGGCCTGTTCTTGATCACTTTGTAGATCGATTTTCAGAGATCTATACTCCAGGGAAAGAAATATCTATTGATGAGTCTTTGGTCCTGTTCAAGGGCCGTTTGGTTTTAGGCAGTACATTCCTAGCAAGAGGGCACGCTATGGAATTAAGCTGTATATGTTGTCAGAGAGTAGGACAGGATATGTTTTTAATTTGCGTGTGTACACTGGTAGGGATTCCACTATTGACCCCCTGGTTGTCCGTCCACTTTTGGAGTTTCAGAGAAAATTGTGTGGGATCTTGCTAGAGGACTGTTTAACAGAGGCCACCATTTGTACCTTGATAACTTCTACACTGCTGTGCAATTGTTTAAGGAATTGTTCAAAGTGGACACTTTTGCTTGTGGCACAATCCGCTCTAACCGTAAAGGTTATCCAAAAGAGCTTGTTTGCAAAAAACTTCAGAGGGGACAGTGCAATGCCTTGCGTAGTGAGGAACTGCTAGCTGTGAAATTTGTGGACAGGAGGGATGTGTACATGCTGACTACCATCCATGATGAGAGTACTTCACCTGTGGCTGTTTGGGGTCAGATTGCTGAAGTGCGCAAACCTGTGTGCATTTTAGACTACAATAAGCACATGGGTGGTGTTGATAGAGTAGATCAGAGGTTGGAACCTTACACTGCTATTCGTAAGGCTTACATTTGGTATAAGAAGTTGGCCATCCATCTCTTCAATTTAGCAACTTTCAATGCTTTTGTTGTGTTCAAGGAGTGTTCTCCTGCGTCAAAGTTGACTTTTGTTCAGTTTCAGCAGTCTGTCATAGGCAGCCTTGTTGTTGTGGAACAGGCAAGTGTTCCTAGAGTTGGAGTGGTGGAGGATGTGGCTCGATTGAAAGATCGCCACTTTCCTGATCACATTCCTCCTATACCCTCAAAAGACTTTCCCACTAGGAGATGTAGAGTCTGTTGGCGAAGAGGTACGCGGAAGGAGACTCGTATGTACTGCCCTGAGTGTCCTTCTAACCCTGGGCTGTGTGTGCCTGCTTGTTATAGAGCGTACCACAAGCAAAAGAATTATTGGGAGCAACCATGAGTGGTAAAGTGAACTGCCTGGTCTGTAATGTTTAAGAATTGTTGTTCTGTTTCAAGGTTGGCATTAGTGCAATGTATTTAGTTTCTGATTTTGTGTTAGTAGATTTGTATCTATTTGCAATTTGTTTGTGTTTTCTTTTTCGTATAAAAAAATCCTAAATGTGATGGTGGTGTGTGTAGGCTGGTGCTTGGCTGGCGGTGTGCGTGGAGTGGCGCTTGGCTGGTGGTGTGCGTGGAGTGGCTCTTGGCTGGCGGTGTGTGTGGAGTGGCGCTTGGCTGGCGGTGTGCGTGGAGTGGCGCTTGGCTGGCGGTGTGCGTGGAGTGGCTCTTGGCTGGCGGTGTGCGTGGAGTGGTGCTTGGCTGGCGGTGTGCGTGGAGTGGCGCTTGGCTGGCGGTGTGCGTGGAGTGGCGCTTGGCTGGCGGTGTGCGTGGAGTGGCGCTTGGCTGGCGGTGTGCGTGGAGTGGCGCTTGGCTGGCGGTGTGCGTGGACTGGCGCTCGGCTGGCAGTGTGTGAGTAGTGACTTGCTGCTGGTCACTACACACACTGCTAGCCGAGCGACACTCCACGCAATCCATCAGCTTGTGTGGTTGCTGTGTTAGGAATGTGGGCGTGTGAAAGTGATGGGCCCTTGAATGGCGCTGTCTGCTGGTGTGAGTGTTGTAATGTGATGGGACCGCGGCTGGTGGTGTGAATGGTTTTGTATTTGTCACACGTATGAAAGGTGTATGAATGGCCTGTAAAGAGGTTGGTGCCTTGTCGTGGCTTTACAGCTCACGAGCTGTGAGTCAATGGTTCAGTTTCTCGTCCTTTCAATTATTAACAGTGCATTTCATTTTTGTGAAATCACTTGTTAATACAATTGTATATACTGAACCATCACTCACCCTCGTGCCAAATCCAACCAGTATGTGTGTGTGCTTGAGGATTAGATGGCTGTGCAGTAATATTTTTTTTGTCTTTCTCAAGCAGGGTGTACCTTGTCCCTTTTTGTGAATGTTGTAATGTGTTTGTTTCGTGCCTGGTGGTGTGAATGGTCTTGTGTGTATCACGTATGAAAGGTGTGTGAATGGCCTGTAAAGCGGTTGGGGCCTTGACGTGGCTTTACAGCTCACGAGCTGCGAGTCACTGGTTCAGCTTTTTGTCCTTTCAATTATTGACAGTGCATTTCATTTTTGTGAAATCTCTTGTTAATAAAATTGTATATACTGAACCATCACTTGCCCTCGTGCCAAATCCAACCAGTATGTGTGTGTGCTTGAGGAATAGATGGCTGTGCAGTAATCTTTGTCTTTTTAGTCTGTCTGCCAAGGTGTACATTCCGTCTAAGAATAACCTACCAACTGTAGATATTGTCGTAAACGAAACACCCATGGGAGTACATGGTGATATTTCTCTTGTGGATCCCAACAAGTTATGGTACCCACAATGTCCTGCAAACCTCAAAATGTCTGTCACATTTTCCTTGCAATATTGTGCCAAAATTTTCACGCTGCAGAAATAAACAACACATTATCTCAAAATGACCTGGTTTTGCAAGGGGGTCACCTGGGCTTTTGGCCCGGGGCTCGGTGGCCACATAGGGAAACCTACCAAACCCACACATTTCTGAAAAGTAGACACCCGGGGCTTCCAGGGAGGTATGGCTTGCGTGGATCCCCAATGTTTCCTTACCCAGAATCCCCTGCAAACCTCACTTTTAGCTGAAAAAATCACTTTTTCAGACATTTTTGTGTGGGAAAGTGTGGCATCACCGGGCTCACACAAATTTCCTACCACCCAGCGTTCCCCCAGGTCTCCCGATAAAAATGGTGCCTCACTTGTGTGGGAGGCCCAAGTACCCGCGACAGGCAAGGGCCCACAACGTATTGAGGCGACCTCAAAATGGCCTATCACAAAACGACCTGGTTTTGCAAGGGGGTCCCATGACGTTTTGGCCCGGGCTCGGCGGCCACCTAGGGAAACCTACCAAACCCACACATTTCTGAAAAGTAGACACCAGGGGATTCCAGGGAGGTATGGCTTGCGTGGATCCCCCAACGTTTCTTACCCAGAATCCCCTGCAAACCTGACATTTTGCTGAAAAAATCACTTTTTACACACATTTTGTGTGGTAAAGTTGTGGCATCACCGGGCTGACACAAATTTCCTACCACCCAGCGTCCCCCAGGTCTCCCGATAAAAATGGTGCCTCACTCGGGTGGGAGGCCCAAGTACCACGACAGGCAAGGGCCCACAACGTATTGAGGCGACCTCAAAATGGCCTTTCACAAAACAACCTGGTTTTGCAAGGGGGTCACCTGGGATTTTGGCCCGTGCTTGGCGGCCATCTAGGAAACCTACCAAACCCACACATTTCTGAAAGTAGACACCCGGGGCTTCAGGGAGGTATGGCTTGCGTGGATCCCCAATGTTTCCTACCAGAATCCCTGCAAACCTCAATTTTAGCTGAAAATATCACTTTTTCACACATTTTGTGTGGAAAGTGTGGCATCACTGGCCTCACACAAATTTCCTACCACCCAGCGTTCCCCAGGTCTCCCGATAAAAATGGTGCCTCACTTGTGTGGGAGGCCCAAGTACCTGCGACAGGCAAGGGCCCAAAACGTAGTGAGGCGACATCAAAATTGCCTATCTCAAAACCACCTGGTTTTGCAAGGGGTCACCTGGGTTTTGGCCCGTGCTCGGCGGCCATCTAGGAAACCTACCAAACCCACACATTTCTGAAAAGTAGACACCCGGGGCTTCCAGGAGGTATGGCTTGAGTGGATCCCCCAACGTTTCCTTCCCAGAATCCCTGCAAACCTGAATTTTAGCTGAAAAAATCACTTTTTCACACATTTTTGTGTGGGAAAGTGTGGCATCACTGGCCTCACACAATTTCCTACACCCAGCGTTCCCCAGGTCTCCCGATAAAATGGTGCCTCACTTGTGTGGGAGGCTCAAGTACCCGCGACAGGCAAGGGCCCAGAACATTTTTTGATAGGCAATGTTGATGTTGCCTCAAAATGTTTTGTGTCCTTGCATGTCGCGGGTACTTGGGCCTCCCACACAAGTGAGGCTCCATTTTTATCGGGAGACCTGGGGGAACGCTGGGTGGTAGGAAATTTGTGTGAGGCCAGTGATGCCACACTTTCCCACACAAAAATGTGTGAAAAAGTGATTTTTTCAGCTAAAATTGAGGTTTGCAGGGGATTCTGGTAAGGAAACGTTGGGGGATCCACGCAAGCCATACCTCCCTGGAAGCCCCGGGTGTCTACTTTTCAGAAATGTGTGGGTTTGGTAGGTTTCCCTAGATGGCCGCCGAGCACGGGGCCAAAGACCCAGGTGACTCCCTTGCAAAACCAGGTGGTTTTGAGATAGGCAATTTTGATGTCGCCTCACTACGTTTTGGGCCCTTGCCTGTCGCGGGTACTTGGGCCTCCCACACAAGTGAGGCACCATTTTTATCGGGAGACCTGGGGGAACGCTGGGTGGTAGGAAATTTGTGTGAGGCCAATGATGCCACACTTTCCCACACAAAAATGTGTGAAAAAGTGATTTTTTCAGCTAAAATTGAGCTTTGCAGGGATTCTGGTAAGGAAACGTTGGGGGATCCACGCAAGCCATACCTCCCTGGAAGCCCCCGGGTGTCTACTTTTCAGAAATGTGTGGGTTTGGTAGGTTTGCCTAGATGGCCGCCGAGCACGGGCCAAAGACCCAGGTGACTTCCTTGCAAAACCAGGTGGTTTTGAGATAGGCAATTTTGATGTCGCCTCACTACGTTTTGGGCCCTTGCCTGTCGTGGGTACTTGGGCCTCCCACACAAGTGAGGCACCATTTTTATCGGGAGACCTGGGGGAACGCTGGGTGGTAGGAAATTTGTGTGAGGCCAGTGATGCCACACTTTCCCACACAAAAATGTGTGAAAAAGTGATTTTTTCAGCTAAAATTGAGGTTTGCAGGGGATTCTGGGTAGGAAAGGTTGGGGGATCCATGCAAGCCATACCTCCCTGGAAGCCCCGGGTGTCTACTTTTCAGAAATGTGTGTGTTTGGTAGGTTTCCTAGGTGCCGGCAGAGCTAGGGTTCACAAACTACAGCTAGGCACTTTGCCAAAAAATGGTCATTTTTCACTGCGAAATTGAGATGTGACCACGTTGCGTTTTGCGCCGTTTCCTGTCGCAGCCACTAGGCCGACCCACACAAGTGAGGTACCATTTTTCTCGTAAGACTTTGGGGAACGCGGGGTGCGTGGAAATTTGTGGATCCACGCAGATTCCAGAACTTTCCACCACAGAAATGTGGGGGAAATGTGTTTTTTTTGACTATTTGTTATGTTTGCAAGGGATTCTGGGTAACAGAACCTGGTGGGAGGCAGTCAAGTCACCCCATCCTGGATTCCCCTGGGTGTCTAGTTTTCAAAAATGTATAGGTTTGCTAGGTTTCCCTGGGTGCCGGCAGAGCTAGGGTTCAAAAACTACACCTAGGCACTTTGCCAAAAAAGGTCATTTTTCACTGCGAAATTGAAGTGTGACCACGTTGCGTTTTGCGTCGTTTCCTGTCGCAGGCACTAGGCCGACCCACACAAGTGAGGTACCATTTTTCTCATAAGACTTTGGGGAACATGGGGTGGGTGGAAATTTGTGGATCCACGCAGATTCCAGAACTTTCCACCACAGAAATGTGGGGAAAATGTGTTTTTTGGACAATATTTTAGGTTTGCAAGGGATTCTGGGTAACAGAACCTGGTGGGAGGCAGTCAAGTCACCCCATCCTGGATTCCCTGGGTGTCTAGTTTTCAAAAATGTATAGGTTTGCTAGGTTTCCCTAGGTGCCGGCAGAGGTAGGGTTCAAAAACTACAGCTAGGCACTTTGCCAAAAAAGGGTCATTTTTCACTGCGAAATTGAGGTGTGACCACGTTGCGTTTTGCGCCGTTTCCTGTCGCAGGCACTAGGCCGACCCACACAAGTGAGGTACCATTTTTCTCGTAAGACTTTGGGGAACGCGGGGTGGGTGGAAATTTGTGGATCCACGCAGATTCCAGAACTTTCCACTACAGAAATGTGGGGAAAATGTGTTTTTTTGGACAATTGTTTAGGTTTGCAAGGGATTCTGGGTAACAGAACCTGGTGGGAGGCAGACAAGTCACCCCATCCTGGATTCCCCTGGGCGTCTAGTTTTCACAAATGTATAGGTTTGCTAGGTTTCCCTAGGTGCCGGCAGAGCTAGGGTTCAAAAACTACAGCTAGGCACTTTGCCAAAAAAGGGTCATTTTTCACTGCGAAATTGAGGTGTGACCACGTTGCGTTTTGCACCGTTTCCTGTCGCAGGCACTAGGCCGACCCACACAAGTGAGGTACCATTTTTCTCGTAAGACTTTGTGGACCGCGGGGTGGGTGGAAATTTGTGGATCCACGCAGATTCCAGAACTTTCCACCACAGAAATGTGGGGAAAATGTGGCTTTTTTGACAATTCTTTAGGTTTGCAAGGGATTCTGGGTAACAGAACCTGGTGGGAGGCAGTCAAGTCACCCCATCCTTGATTCCCCTGGGTGTCTAGTTCTCAAAAATGTATAGGTTTGCTAGGTTTCCCTAGGTGCCGGCAGAGCTAGGGTTCAAAAACTACACCTAGGCACTTTGCCAAAAAAGGGTCATTTTTCACTGCGAAATTGAAGTGTGACCACGTTGCGTTTTGCATCGTTTCCTGTCGCAGGCACTAGGCCGACCCACACAAGTGAGGTACCATTTTTCTCATAAGACTTTGGGGAACACGGGTTCGGGTGGAAATTTGTGGATCCACGCAGATTCCAGATCTTTCCACCACAGAAATGTGGGGAAAATGTGTTTTTTGGGACAATTTTTTAGGTTTGCAAGGGATTCTGGGTAACAGAACCTGGTGGAAGGCAGTCAAGTCACCCCATCCTGGATTCCCTGGGTGTCTAGTTTTCAAAAATGTATAGGTTTGCTAGGTTTCCCTAGGTGCCGGCAGAGCTAGGGTTCAAAAACTACAGCTAGGCACTTTGCCAAAAAAGGGTCATTTTTCACTGCGAAATTGAGGTGTGACCACGTTGCGTTTTGCGCCGTTTCCTGTCGCAGGCACTAGGCCGACCCACACAAGTGAGGTACCATTTTTCTCGTAAGACTTTGGGGAACGCGGGGTGGGTGGAAATTTGTGGATCCACGCAGATTCCAGAACTTTCCACCACAGAAATGTGGGGAAAATGTGGTTTTTTGACAATGTTTTAGGTTTGCAAGGGATTCTGGGTAACAGAACCTGGTGGGAGGCAGTCAAGTCACCCCATCCTGGATTCCCCTGGGTGTCTAGTTTTCAAAAATGTATAGGTTTGCTAGGTTTCCCTGGGTGCCGGCAGAGCTAGGGTTCAAAAACTACACCTAGGCACTTTGCCAAAAAAGGGTCATTTTTCACTGCGAAATTGAAGTGTGACCACGTTGCGTTTTGCGTCGTTTCCTGTCGCAGGCACTAGGCCGACCCACACAAGTGAGGTACCATTTTTCTCATAAGACTTTGGGGAACATGGGGTGGGTGGAAATTTGTGGATCCACGCAGATTCCAGAACTTTCCACCACAGAAATGTGGGGAAAATTTGTTTTTTTGGACAATTTTTTAGGTTTGCAAGGGATTCTGGGTAACAGAACCTGGTGGGAGGCAGTCAAGTCA
Source organism: Calotriton arnoldi (assembly GCA_963921515.1). NCBI lineage: Eukaryota > Metazoa > Chordata > Amphibia > Caudata > Salamandridae > Calotriton > Calotriton arnoldi. The sequence continues at coordinate 3,175,639 of CAWUFW010000984.1, forward strand.
CCCCATCCTGGATTCCCCTGGGTGTCTAGTTTTCAAAAATGTATAGGTTTGCTAGGTTTCCCTAGGTGCCGGCAGAGGTAGGGTTCAAAAACTACAGCTAGGCACTTTGCCAAAAAAGGGTCATTTTTCACTGCGAAATTGAGGTGTGACCACGTTGCGTTTTGTGCCGTTTCCTGTCGAAGGCACTAGGCCGACCCACACAAGTGAGGTACCATTTTTCTCGTAAGACTTTGGGGAACGCGGGGTGGGCGGAAATTTGTGGATCCACGCAGATTCCAGAACTTTCCACCACAGAAATGTGGGGAAAATGTGTTTTTTTTGACAATTTCTTAGGTTTGCAAGGGATTCTGGGTAACAGAACCTGGTGGGAGGCAGTCAAGTCACCCCATCCTGGATTCCCCTGGGTGTCTAGTTTTCAAAAATGTATAGGTTTGCTAGGTTTCCCTAGGTGCCGGCAGAGCTAGGGTTCAAAAACTACAGCTAGGCACTTTGCCAAAAAAGGGTCATTTTTCACTGCGAAATTGAGGTGTGACCACGTTGCGTTTTGCGCCGTTTCCTGTCGCAGGCACTAGGCCGACCCACACAAGTGAGGTACCATTTTTCTCGTAAGACTTTGGGGAACGCGGGGTGGGTGGAAATTTGTGGATCCACGCAGATTCCAGAACTTTCCACCACAGAAATGTGGGGAAAATGTGGTTTTTTGACAATTCTTTAGGTTTGCAAGGGATTCTGGGTAACATAACCTGGTGGGAGGCAGTCAAGTCACACCATCCTGGATTCCCCTGGGTGTCTAGTTTTCAAAAATGTATAGGTTTGCTAGGTTTCCCTAGGTGCCGACAGAGGTAGGGTTCAAAAACTACAGCTAGGCACTTTGCCAAAAAAGGGTCATTTTTCACTGCGAAATTGAGGTGTGACCACGTTGCGTTTTGCGCCGTTTCCTGTCGCAGGCACTAGGCCGACCCACACAAGTGAGGTACCATTTTTCTCGTAAGACTTTGGGGAACGTGGGGTGGGTGGAAATTTGTGGATCCACACAGATTCCAGAACTTTCCACCACAGAAATGTGGGGAAAATGTGTTTTTTTTGACAATTATTTAGGTTTGCAAGGGATTCTGGGTAACAGAACCTAGTGGGAGGCAGTCAAGTCACCCCATCCTGGATTCCCCTGGGTGTCTAGTTTTCAAATATGTATAGGTTTGCTAGGTTTCCCTAGGTGCCGGCAGAGCTAGGGTTCAAAAACTACACCTAGGCACTTTGCAAAAAAAGGGTAATTTTTCATTGTGAAAATGTGGTACGTCCACGTTGCATTTTGAGCCATTTCCTGTTGTGGGCACAAGGGCTACCCACACAAGTGAGGTACCATTTTTATCGGGAGACTTAGGGTAACACAGAATTGTAGAGCAACTGTTATTACCTATTGACTTTCGATGCATTTCTGCCTTCCAAATGAAAGACAATGTGTAAAAATAAGTCATTTTGAAAAATGACCTATAATTCTCATGCTAGTATGGGTACTCCCAATTTCGGAAATGTGCAAATATCTACTGTTTCTAAAATCTACATTTTGTTCCCATTTCAGAAATACATAGGTGTCTTTCATAACAATTTTTCCATGTATACATTTTCCCAAAATAATTCCTATATACCCGGTACATAATAAAAACCATTGCAAGATGCTGCTCAGTTATTGGCTCTGGGTTCGTCGGGTTCTTGGTGAACCTACAAGTCCTATATATCCCCACAACCAAAAAGGTCCAGCGGATATAACGGTATATTGCTTTCAAATAGCTGTCATAATTAGTAGAAGTTACAGGTGAAAACGTTGACACAAATGGCTGTTTTTTTCAACTAATTTTCAATTTTTCTTCATTTAACTGTTAGTTTCTATAAGGAAAACTTTAAGGATCTACACAAATGACCCCTTGCTGAATTCAGAATTTTGTCTACTTTTCAGAAATGTATGGCTTTTCAGGATCCATTATTGGTTTCATACCCATTTCTACCATTAACTGGAAGGAGGTTGAAAGCACAAAAAATAGCAAAAATAGGCTATGTCCCAGAAAAATGCCAAAACTGTGTAAAAAAAGTTGGTTTTCTGACAAAAGTCTGCTTGTCCCTGAAAGCTGGGAAGATGGTGATTTCAGCACCACAACCCCTTTTTGATGCCATTTGCAGGGAAAAACAAGACGCTTTCATCTGTAGCCCTTTTTCGCATTTTTCCCAAAAAAACAAAATGTTGCTGTATTTTGGCTAATTTCTGGGTCCCCTCCAGGGGAATCCACAAACCCTGGGTACCTTTACAATCCCCATGATGTTAGAAAAAAAGGACGCAAATTTGGCGTGGATACCTTATGTGGTCAAAAAGTTACAGGGGCCTAAGCCCGCACTACCCCAAATAGCCAAAAAAAGGCTTAGCACAGGGGGGGAAAAGGCCTAGCAGCGAAGGGGTTAAGCAAGGCAATCCCTTGTCCCTAGTTTGTGTGTCCACATGGTCATGAGGCATGAGACATATCCCAGACCTGTGAAACTGAGAAATATTGTCATATATGAACCTCACAAGATCATGTCTACTCTGATACATTATATAACTCATCATAGACAAACATCACATCCTATGTGCACACAGTTTTGCAGCGCACAAAGCACTCTACCATTCCTCCAAAGCCCCACACTGTACAGCAAGGTGCAGCCTCATGCACAAACTACATCTCCCATGGAAGCCAACTGTTATATTCTGATAGTCATCAAGATGTTATTGTATGAGTTATTCCCCTGGCGATGTCATTGCTGTTTCCAGGCAACCCATGTGCTTCCACTTCTGGAATCCAGAAGGACACAGTTGCTTAGGATCTTGCCAGATCAGGGGTCGTTTTTACTGACTAAATAAAGAACTCTTTTTAAGGTTTCCTGTGCCTCATATTTCTAAAACCAACAAAACAGTTATCTTGGGAATAATGTGCCTATTTTGGAGCAATGCTGCACAGATTCTGACAGTGCAGCCACAAAACCCTGGGCACTGAATCATGTACAAATATAGCCTACACTGTCCACAAGTAGTGTGGCACTGTAGTGTGGTTAGTCTACCAGTTGCACTGTACAGTGAACAATTGACACATATTGCAAACCCCTTGTGTACTGTCACCATAGTGGACACTGTGCAGTGCCATGTGTACACTATAATGTCCCACATTGATATCCACTCATTATCCTTCCCATGACAGTACACAATGAACAACATTTACTCCAACTCTTCATGCCAAATATGTGTGACTGAAGTACGCCACATCACCTGCTCCAGTTACATGTTGTAAAATAAGACAGGTATCAGTTCAGGTATGGCAATAGTAGCCAATAATAGACACCATAGATGAACGTGAGACATGTGTCTACTCAATGTCAAATTAAGTCTCCTTACTGGTTACACATCATTACCTGCATGGCATTGGCACTCACCAGTTAGACAAATAGTAAGTGAATTGCAGAGGACAGCACACCTGTATGTGTAGCAGTGTCAGTCATTTCCAATCCCTACTTACATGTATGCCACACAATACCATATAGTAAACAAGGTGTATGAGTCAATCAGGACACATAACAGAATGGACATGAATGATAGGCCATCCCTTGTCATGACTCTTCACTAATTGTACACCACCTATCTTTGCAGTGGACCAAGGATACGCTCAGCTGCCGTGGATCATGACTCCTCTGAAAAACCCACAAATGGAAGTCCAGCGGAGCTACAATCATGGCCTGAGCAGCACCCAGTCCATAATTGAGGGGACATTTAGAGTTTTAAAATCCCACGTCAGGAGCCTTGACATATTGAGGGGCCAATTGCATATTCGCCACCTGTGGTGTGCAAAATAATATTGGTGTGCTGCATATTGCACAAGATATGTGTAAGGACAAATGTGCCATGGGCTGATGACAATGGGGAGCAGGAACTGCTAGACAATGAGGAGGAAGATGAGGAGCCTCATTGAACTGTACTATCAGTTGACGCAATATGGCGGAGAGACCACATCATCAACAATTTCTTCAACGGATTCATGAGTGATGTACATGATATCACACAATGATGAAAGATCTTACTTTGTTAATCTATATGTAAATAAATGCATGAGCACTGCCACTGCGTATGCATTTTGTGTCCATAATCACAGTAAACACCTAAACATTAAGACTTGACCTGCTACTAACTGTCACACAGAAAATGTATGTAGATATGTGTAACAAATAGCATTGAACATCATCTGGTACAAATGAAATAGTGTGCATGCCAACTACGTGTAGCAAATAGTCCTTCATTGCCAGCCACAATTAACCTGGAGTGGTAATGTATATAGTGTGCAATGCCTGTGTGTGTGTGTGTGTGTGTGTGTGCGTGTGTGTCTTCTGCTGCTAGCCATTTGTACAGCCTCAGACTTGTGGATGATATTAAGGCCACTCATAGTATGATGACTGTGAAATGTTCCACATAGTATGTGCATGGGAAAACAGTCACAAAACTACAGTCTACATATGCTATATCAATAAATGTATCCACATGTGAACTCCATTAGGTGATCTCATATCACAGATACAAATGCTATATACTATCCTTTGCCATTGCAACCGTGTTGCATGTGAACACCCACTGCTATGCACAAGCAACACCGCCTTGATGCAGAGCGTAGTTATGGTGTGATTTATGCAGCCTTACTGTCAGCAATATGTAGGAGGTCACGCAAAGGCATTCATGGTGATCTACCATAGCACCATCAGCATGAGTGAGAATCATGTGGCCCACAAATGATGACATTGTTACATTCCTATGAGACATGACCTTTGGATATGAATGGCAAATGCTTAATCAAATGTGCCATTCATACATCTACTTCCAAGTGGGTGCAGCCAATCGCCGCACACTCCCAAATTTCCACACAGCCTGATGCCTCCACTGTGGATGGGGTGCTGTTTGGCAGAAGGCTGCACTGTCGTAGATGTGTGTGCACTGACCCCATGGCAATGATAGTCTGTCATATCCCTGGGGGAAGCTTACAATGTCAATGGGTGCTAAGACTAATTTAGCACATAGGACACATCTGGTAAGGTGCTACTACAGTGTTTAAGCACTATGCATAGTATGATCCATGAACAGCATGAACTCACACATATGTTCACTGTCAACACACATAGTAAACGCATCCAAAGGCTGTAAACAGGTCAACTGACTATTAACACCCAGCCCTGCAATCCCTGTACATTACTAAATGCATTGGACATCCCAATACACCCAAAAACACTCTTTTGTCCTATTGCATCAAAAATAAATAACGAATGACCATTAAGCGTGATTTTTGCAGCCACTGCGTCAGCCAAAAATGATGCTTCTCAGCCGAAGCATACAAAAAATGCGTTGTTCCTTGTCAGGCTTGTGTGAAATCAATGCATTGACCGGTAGCGTAACAAAACGACTCATCAGCTGAATATCTAAGGAAGTAAAGTAATGGATAAAGGGAAGTGATGTAAGCATGCATGATGCAAACCAGGAACTGTGAAGTTACTTTCATTTTCACTTAAGTCACAGTTTCACAGTCTGAGCTTGGGAGTGATTGTGTTTTGGCTGCGTTGCAGAGTGTCTTGGTGTGTTTGGAGCTGGTTCATCATGTCTGCTGTCCCTGTCATGTCCCTCAAGTCCTTTTTGTGCTTTATTGTTGTTTATTGTCGTGTATTGTCCTGTGTCCTGTTGGGTGTTCGTCTTTTGGAGTATATTTGATGTAGGGGAAGTAGTGGGTTTGGTTGTGTAGGATCATGCCTGGGAAGAGTCGGTCTCGCCCCATGAGTGAGCAGGATTTTGGGAGCTTCCTGTGGCAGGTCACACATTACAAGCCTGCTATGGTAGCCAGTGGGGGACATGTCATCCAGGGCTACCCCGTGAAGGTCCGCAAACAATGGTGGGAGAGTGTACACCTCCAGATGCTGAGGCTGTTTGGAGTGGACCGCAATGTACAACAGCTGAAGCATCACTGGGCCTATGAGGTTGGCAGAGAATCTGACCTACTGAACTATGTTGGCATCGACATTGGTGGAGCAGTTGGTAAGTACACATGATTTGAGTGCTTTCCTATGTGTCTCATGTACCTATTGATGATATGTAGTAACAATAAGTATGGGTCACATGACTTTTGGCTCAAAATAGGCATGCCCGCGTGCCAAAGAGGGAAATGCAATGGCAATAGCACTGACAGAATCTGTGCATCAGTTCTATCTGTGACACTGAGCGGGCCACACAAGTGTTAGCGTCCCAGTAGGTGATACAAATGAGTCCCAGGGAAGCATTGAGCATTGATACACATGCCCATAGTCAAACCAGACAACTCATATGATGACAGACCAGGTAGTGCAGATCAGCTCCAGAAGTGCTTTAACAACAAGCATTTGTCAGGTACAGTTGTGATGGGCTGTTACAAATTATACATTACGCATAAAGGGGCTTATTTACAATCCTCTTGTACTGCTGGGATGTCACTTCTTACATTATCAAAAGTAATGCACCGGCTGCAAAAGGGCCTTCTAAATAAGCTCCACAGTGATGTGCGGATGATCAGCTTTGGCATATCTCCTCTGGGTAGTCAGGCATTAATGAGGCCTGCTATGGATACACTGCTTAGCTAACGTGTGAATGTGGCAAAACACATATCACTGGTCTTGAATAGCATTTCTTATGTAAAATGTATGGCTCCTTGATGTCCACTATGGCTACACTGTGCTTTGCACTGTCTTGCCTGACTCCATACCTCTGAATGCATAGCAAATCCTGCATGCTGCCTTTGCATGGCCTCATGGAGTTGTTTTGAGGCCAGAGCCACTGGAGCTGTCCTTTCATATAAGACTTCCATTGGGCATGCCTCTTGTAGGAGAGGCCCAATGTATGTCAGAGGGGAGCCCACGAACATGGTATTGTATCCAAGGGTGTGTCAGCCTGAATATGACACATCTCAACCTATCCCATACGTGTTATTGTTCAATTTTGCTATTAAAAATTTAGGAATGCATGTAACCTGTTGGAACAATATGTGGTACTCTGCAGAACTTACGGGTACAGAACTCATCACACTTAAGGAACAAGTACACATGATGTGTGATGTACGTAGCGTACTCATTTCCTGGTGTCCAACTTTAAAATGGCCTTGGCATTACAATGGCTTGCTGAGTATGGTATGTAAGATTTGTAGGTGCAGAGAATTATCAAAGTCAGCCACCATAGTGAAATATAGTAGTGATGAGATTAATTAACTAGTTCCGGGGCATGTTTTGGCACATCATATGAATGTACACTTCAGCCTGCCTTACTGATGAGTATCATCCAGACATGTCAACTGTGTCATTTGTTTACTTGCAATTTGAAGGGTTACATAGCCAATAGTTATGCATATATACAGTGCTTCTGTTGCATATCAAATATGTGTTCGAAGTTTACTGATGTGTTTTACATGTTTTGTCTGATAGCTGGACCCCCAACATACACATGTGGTGAGGTGGGTAACTTCAAGGACCACAACTTCACTGATGAGTGCCTTCATCAATGCTAAATGTGTAGTGCAAGGATTGAGTGTGAAGTCAGATGATGTGTGACTTGCCTGATTCAATTTGCATCCCTATCACAGATGAACTTTTGAATGATGATTTATAGGGCAGAAAAAGTGGATGTTAAGTGTTGATTGTGTATCAGCCTCTAACTAGTGTCAAGAAGAATAGAGTGCCAATCTGGGATGGACCACATGATAGAGGCTTGACAGAGGAGCCATGATCACAGTGGCAGACTATGTGTAAATATCTGGTAGTGGATATACATCTGAACGTGGTTGTGAAGAATTCAAAATGCATGTCAGTAGCACATGCTATGACATTGGGAGCATGTCCACCACTGTTGGCATGGTCCACCATGGACTTACAACAGTTCAGATAGGAGAGGTTTTGTATGCCTCTGTGTGATGTGAGTTACTTTTCCAGCATCATTTGTTACATGTCATACCGGCCAAGTGTTCAGTAAAGTTAGCAATGTGTCCTGATCTGGGTCCTTGCCATATCAGTTATACTACTTTGTGAGATAATACATGTACTTTGCAGACATTTCACATCTTAATGGGTAAAGGCCTATGGCATAAAGGCCATTGTAGGTTGCAGAAGGCACACTACTGTTCAGTAAGGATGACGTGTCCCATTCCATGGATACCAAACAGCATTGTTCCCAAGCATACTAAGCACTGACATGGTCATATCTGGATGTGAACACTCAATTATGATGATGGGGTGCACACCTTTATCTTCATGTTTTTTATGCTCATTCAATAAATTGTCCAAGAATGCGTGCTAATCGGTTATGTGCCTTGCCCAAATGGCACCTGAATTAGAACAACATGATTGGGTTGGGGCATACATTTGCCCCAAACCGACCGCACAGCGAAATTGCGCCTCTTTGGCCAACGAATTCATAATTTCCTCCGTTTTAATAAAAAGAATGGAATAGATGTTTATAACATGAATTAAAACGGAGGAAATTATGAATTTGTTGGCCAAAGAGGCACAATTTCGCTGTGCGGTCGGTTTGGGGCAAGTGTATGCCCCAACCCAATCATGTTGTTCCATATCTGGATGTGGCAAGGTGTTGCAATTGCATTGTGCGACAGCTGCCCTGCCTTTGAAATTTGGCCTTAGTAAATCTGATGTGATAGATAATGAGCATGTGTATGCTCACTCTAAACTGCAAGATGAATTTAGGCTGTAGGGGCTGCTACCTTAGATGTGAAATTAATAATGTTTCATGATCTTTGCGCCTGATCCTAGTCACCCTTTGACTGACAGTTATCCTTATTGCTTAAACAAACAGCATGACCCCAGAGCAGCTGAGAAAGCGTACCATATAGAAGAAGCACTACTTCCACCTCAGACAAGTCGCTAAGGTACACAGGGGAATGAGGAAGCGTTATGAGGAGAGAAGGCTCTGGGCAAGTGGACAAGCTTTCCGTTGGGACCACCAACACTTGACAAGGGGAGCTCTGGCAGAAATGGACATTCCAGTAAAGGCACAGGTACCCAGCATCTCCACCAGCAGACAATCCCAACCACCTGGCCCCACACCTCAGGCCACAGGACAGAGGGCCTCACTTTTTTGAACTGTACATCAAGAAGGACCTTTTCAATTTGAAGTTGTGGGTGGCTGTTTTAGAGAATAAAATGGGCCAGGCTTTGTCATTCCTCCATGAACTTAAGTAGGCAGTGGAAAGACCCAAGTAACAATAGCCACAGGGAGCCTTTCTGACCTCCCCCCCATGTATAGTTTTAATGTTGTACATAATGTTTTTATAGCTTAGTTTAAGTTAGTTAGTGTAGTGATACTGTAGGGATAGTGGATTTGGGGGTTTTGTAGGGGTGGGTTAGAATTTTAGTGAGTAGAGGCACTTTGTGTGTTTTTTTGGGGTAGGGGTTGATCTGTTTTAAATGTGTATAATAAACCAAACAAAATACAACATTTTGAAAAAATATATCAATGATTAGGATGCTATGTGTAGTTAGTTGATGTTTAGGTGTACTTTCTGTTGTCCTTGTGTGAAGACAGGGTAGGGGTTGATGTTTATCATGTTGTGTTAAAAGTGTAACATAGGTTAAGTGAAGGTAGTTTTATATAGTATGTAGGATAAGATAGTGTAGGTTAGGTAAGATTAGTTAGTTAGTGTAGGGTAGGTAGTTTATAGTTTTAAAGATTTCTATTGACATTAAATGTCATTGTTTGCTACATACAGATCTACATCATGATTTACTGTGTGGGAGTTAGCATGTGTGCTCAGGTAATGTTATGTACATGCATTTGTCTTTGCTAGCAGTGTTTGGCAACATGTATGTGTAGGTTTCTTACCTATGGACAGGGATCTATCAGGTCGACCATGGCTTCACATTGTCTATCTACAGACATTGTTGAGCAGTGCACGTGGCTATCATGATGAAAATGGCACACAGTGCAACACTTGTTCACATACAAATTTGCTGTGTGGATACATCATGCAATATGCTTTGTAAGGATGTTGTGGTCAATACATTTGGCCAAATTGTTTATTTTAGGACTCACACACTCACGGCTGCCCCATCCCCACTAACACTTGCATCATTTACTTTGCAGCCCAATGTTGTTTGCTTGCTAGTATCCATGGGTAGACCTGGCACTTGAGGTGTGACTTCATTCACCATTAACATTGATTGCATGACACCAGTTGAACTTCATGCTTGCAACCTTGAGTAACCACGTGCTGGTCAACACTCACATAGAGGTCACTTTTACTCCCTATCATTGTCCCTGACTCCAAACAACAAATTTCCCTTTGGCAAGTAGTTGATGTTGTTGCCTCACAGATTGTACAATGGTCAACTAGCTCCTTACTCCAACAGACAGACAACACATGGGTAGTACAAAGTGCATTTATTCACATGTGCAAATGATGAAGTGTCTCACAGGTAAAGTTCATTGAACAACTACCCCAAAAGATGATTAGAGCCAGTGGATGTCCAGACAGAGTCCATGTGGGGAACATGTCATGGGACATGTGGAGGAGAGTAGTGCTTCAGTGAGGAGAATCACCACAATGTCATTAGGGAGGATAGGCCGCATTGACAGTCCACAAATGGTCAAGGTGAACAGGGCGAAATCAAATTAAGGACAGTGGCAGCTGATTTTCCCTGGCATGTTCATAAGTACAGGGCAGAGGAGAAACTGGGTGTGTGGCACATATACCTGCTGCCAGACACTGTTTTGTTGTAAAGAGGTGCCGTCCTTATCTTCCTCTTCTGATGTGTGCACTGTTTCTCGTGAGGGTGGTGTTGTAGGTGCAGCAGCCAAGGGAGGCACACACACATCATGGACAAAGAGGATAATCTGCTGGTTTTGCAACACAGCAGCAACGTTGCAGTGGGAGGCAGCCATGGCAGCAAAGTGGGAGTCCTGCTTCCACTACATGGACTCCATGATGGTTCTTATTGCCCCAGCTGGTTGGCCACCTTGCTGTTGCCACTTTGGCAGGGCATTTGGTCATGCCTCTGCCTCATGACACCAGAAATGTCAGCCAGGGACTGCTGGAGGCCACAAAGTGAATAGTAGGTGCTTCTGTCAGGACTGAGGCACCCACGGACTCTCTCCAGGGTGGCCGCCACCGTCTCCATCCCCGCCCGCACCTACTCTACCAACTCCCTCTGGACTCCTACCGCAGTACGTTGGAAGGTAATCTGTGGGTCCTCGGGGACTGGGTGGGGTGGCAGGTGGTGCCTGGTGGTGTTAGGTGGGGGATGTGGAGACCCCATGATGCTGTTGACCCTCCCCGTATTTGGAGATGGTATCCCAATGGAGTACAGGAGTTCTTGGAGGGTGTCCTGGTCATTGGTTTGCAGGTTGTCATCATCCCCATCATTGCTGAATTCCAGAACAGAGTGCTGGGCAGGATGTGTGGGTTCATCCTCCGCAATGAGATGGAGAAATGATATTGCTGATCTCTCTTAGATGTTGACATGAGTAATCCAGTTGACAATTAAGGTGCAATTTTATTTATTTATTTATTTAATGAGTTTTATATAGCGCTGGCTAGACCCGTAGGTATCAGAGCGCTTTACATAAGGTTCCACAAAATTACACAGTACATTAGATTCGGGTAACATCAGTTGCTAGAAAAATATTTCAAGAGCATGGAAGCGAAGAAGGGTAAGGGGGCAGGGAAGGGGGGTAGGGGAAGATAGGACAGGGAGACGAAGGAATATCTGCCCGAAGACCAGCTGGGTAGGTGACGGCAGGGGGAAGTCCAAGCCCATCTCCTCTTTAGCTATCAGGTAGCTCCACCGAGCAACGGCCAGAACGCTAGGCCTCTGTGGTAAAACATTAAAAGAGCAAAGAGGACGGGGTAAAAGGAGAGTAGAGGGGAAAGGGTAGGGTCAAGGGGTAGGAGGGAGAGAACGACGGAGAGACGAGGGAAAGTCTGCCCAAAGTCCAGCTGGGTAGGTGAGGGCAGAGGGGAAGTCCGCGGCCCATCTCCTCTATAGCTATCATGTAGCTCCACTGGGCTTCGGCCAAAAGCAAGGTCTCCACGGTCGCTCGCAGGTTCAGTGACTAGATGGGTAGGCCAGATGGGGGCTATGATTCGAGTTCTGTTCGAAGTCCAGATTTAGTCCCCGAGTAGTAGTACAGGGCGGAAGGGTCCACTGAGGCAGCCATCTTGAGGTCATGTAAAGGGTTATGTCCATGGTGTTACATACCGCCAGTCCCCACTTAATCATTCTCTAAGAGAGGGGGGTGCTTGATGTGCACGCTTACTGCAGGCATCACATGTGGTGTGTGCAGGAATGCACTCGTGGCTGCATCAAAGGCGCTATCTCCCCTGTGCCCCTCCACCTCTCGCTATACAAGACGATGTGCTCCTGGGTCCCCTTGTTGCCACCGGGGGCTGCTAGGAAGATGTCAATAGTCTAGCAAGATCAGACTTCCGTACCTGCAGCCGCCGCGTCCATAGTCGCCGCAAATCGTATCACAGAGGTAGGCGCGGGCTGAGACCCCAGTCAAGGACCGGTCTCATGGGACACTGCGAGTCAGGCTCGTGTGCCCCTCCCCCTCCAGCCGCACCCGTAACTCAGTGGCAGTGAGGGCAAACAAGTGGCACAATGCGCGGTAATCTCCCCAGGGGGGGGTCAGCCGGCATGAGGGCCGAGTGTTGGGGGCGTTTCTAGATGGGAAAAGACGGAGGTCAGAGGCATCCTGGAGCACTTCTTTTGGCCCCGGGAGCGTTCTCAAAGCTCCCCGAGCACCGGGCGCCATCTTTGCATCTTCATTGGCACGGAAAGTCACGGCTCATTTCTCAGCAAAGCCGGAACGGAGAAAGGCGATATTGATCTTCAAATGATCAGCCTGCAATCCGGAAGCTGAATCGTTGTTCCGGGAGGAATAGCAGTGCGGCGGAATTCCGATCCGGAGGCTGGTAAGATGGTTCACCGAGGAGCATCAGCTTCAAGCAGCCATGATGGGGTTGGCTCCTCCTCCTGAGGTGCAATACATTTCACTTTAAGTTCCTCATTGATGCATAGGACACCTATTGCACAAGGGTATGGATTGCAAATAGCACTGTATTTCCCTTTCAGATGACGGATTCTCAGCATTGTTCTCACTACCACTGTATGCCTACTCTGAGTGGATGGGCCCTGTCATACTAGTCAGATTAAAATCACTGACGCTCACCCCATTTCCTCAGCACCAGAGTTGGTAATCTACAGGGTGTCACACATCGTTTTAGTCAGACCCATGCACTTGAATGTATACATGCTTCATCTGGCTGTTGCAATTTGGGCCTGGCAGCCAACTTACTGCCACACAGTGATGGCACCCTCATCCTACATTGACTCTTAAATGCCTACGACACCGGCCTCATGCGTGACCATATCAAACAGACTTACATGGCAGGTTGTAATGGAGTGATATGTGTCAGGCAGCACCCCAGATGGTAGTAGTGCTGGGAATGGTGACATGCACCTACTGAGGGGCATATTCACATAGAAATGGCACAGCACAGCGGTGCAAGGAATTTTGCAGCGGAGAAGAGTGGCGCAGCGGGCAGAGCTGCTGAACCCAGAGCGCAGGGCTCATGGTTCGATCCCCGGCGCCGGTGGCAGCTCAGCTCAGCATCATGTGACTCTGGGCAATAGCTCACTTAATCTCCCCGAAGGCCCCCAGTGCCTTTAAACCATTAGTGGGTGATATGTTCGCGCTTTACAAAATAGGAAATATTAATATTATTTTTTTATCATTATTATTACTATTATTATTACCCTGCATCATTCCAAAAACACAGGCATGCATTGTATTTTGAAGAATACGCCACACCCCATGTCTTTCCCCTTGCTCTGTAAAAAACAGTAGAGCACCAACACTGACTCCCAGGCGCCATGGTCCAAGGGGGCCTGCGTTGGCACTTGAGCGTTCTTTTTGCACCAGCGCAGGGGTGTGCACAGGGGTGGCAGATATTCCTGTAAATACAGCCTGTCCATGCATTTTTGCAATGAAGCAGCTCAGCCCAGCTGATTTGTTTGCATCGATGCAGTGCTGCATTTCACTAAATATGGCCCATGGTCCTCTGGTGTACATGACTTGCATTCAGCCCCACACCCAGTCATATTTAGTAGATGAGAAGAATTCAGGTGCTCCCTACCATGGCAACTGACACCTGTGTGCTCTGAGCTTGCATACCAGGACAGCTGCATACAATGTAGTTTAATCTAGGCGATTATGAACGTGACTCTTGAAATGTCCCCATGTGTAGGTACTACACATGTACCACACATCCCCCACCCCTCAGGTTTGTTGTTTCTCCTATGAGATACCAATTCTATGCCACAGATTCACAGGCTACATTAACGTGTAAAGGGCCAGGTGAGACAGAGAGGAATATTTCATAAACATGTGGTACAGTGCAGCACCACAAATCATCTTGCTGCGCCAAGCTGTGTGATTAGGAAAGTGCAGGGTTGCGCTGTGGTTACAAAAATACAACGCATCCCTGTGCTTGCTTTCCTCTATGCTGGTGCACATTCAGCTGGCTGCTTTGGCGGACATCTGATATTTGTGCAGGGTTGCACTGTGGCTACAAAAATACAACACATCCCTGTGCTTTCCTCTATACTGGTGCATATTCAGCTGGCTACTTTGGTGGATGTCTGCTGTTTGTGCCCCAGTGCTGGCAGAAAGGACAGCAATGTACTGTATCTTGCAGATACAGTGCATTCCTGCCCTTCCCTTTTGACGTAAGGTAGCATAGCTAGTAGCCTTGCAGTGCTGCCCTACGCCAACATATTATCAAAATTCCCATGAGCCTTCCATTGATGTCATGTTTCACCATAGATGAGCCAGCATCCCACCCTTTTGCCTGCAGACAGTGCCGCAGAGCACTGGGACATACCTGCCTGCACTGCATGACATTACGCAGTTCCCCACATTTACCCTTGTAGCAACTTACCTTATTGCTGTTGTAGTTTGTCATATCCAGCACTGTCCTGTTCCACAGCTCCAACCAACTTCACCTCCATGATCAAGATCTCATTCTCCTCCTGACTGAACTTGCACTTCCTCTTCTTCTTCCCCTGGGACTCTGGCTGGTCATCCTGGCTGGTAGTGGGGTTGCTGGAGTTGTAGTGGCAGCCACCGCCTATCTAAAGTGGTAGGGTGGCAGCAGGTAAAGGGGCAGGGGGTGAGGGTGGGTGGGAGAAATAATACAAAAATAGAAATAACTTACCTGCTGCTCTGCTCCCG
Source organism: Calotriton arnoldi (assembly GCA_963921515.1). NCBI lineage: Eukaryota > Metazoa > Chordata > Amphibia > Caudata > Salamandridae > Calotriton > Calotriton arnoldi. Next base: position 3,190,952 of record CAWUFW010000984.1, read on the forward strand.
CTGCCGGCTGCCTCGCTGCTCCTCTCGTCGGCTGAGAAGGGAATTGGCCCTCAAGGCACAGGCTCCCTACCCAGTCCAGACACTGCTCTCATGCTATGAGAGCAGCGCCAGGATTGGTCTGAGTGGCCTTTGTTTGATAATCAGATAATGCATTGGAACCTGTGGCTTCTTTCCAACCCAGCTTTGCAACATAGCTGGGTTGGAGAAACATAAGTATGCATGTCTGTTTGGCCGGCACACTACTCCTCCTCCCTGCCCAACCGTCCAATTCTCATTACGCAGCTCAGAAAGCATAAATAAAATGATAATGCAATTATGATAATAACATTATGTTATTATCATTTTATTTATCATCTGCTGGCGCTGGGCTGTGGGGCGACACTCCTCTGCCATTACGGAGGAGCCGCCCCAGTGGGGTTGTTACCCTGGACTGTGCTCACTCATGGCTGCTCCATTGCTGCTTTCAGGTAAATGTAATTTTTTTTTGCATGTATTATCTTTTTTTTTTCGCCTGCTAAGCTCAATAAGTGAAGCTAGGGTGGCTAGCTTCTATTTTCTAGCCGCTAATTGGCCGAGCGTCACGTTTGCAGCATTAGCATGAATTTTTCTGATGACACGGCGCACACAACACTGCCAGTTTTTGCGACCGCTAAACGCCATGGAGCGCCTTATTGTGAATACAATACCAACATGATGTTAGAATCCGTCGCACTGCAGCGGTAATTTGTTTGGTGCACCGCTGCAGAAATACAGCAGCGCGCCAGTTCTTGTAAATATACCCCAACGTTTCTTTACATATTGTCTGCTTGATAGTTACAGTGCTTTGCTGTTTTTCCTCCCCAGAAAAATTAGAGAAGAATTTTGTTTCCATCATGCTTTACTTTTTTTTAGCGTCTACTGCGGTAAGGGATGTGTGCCCAGTGCATCATGACCTATAGTTTGCTCAACAAAATGTCAAAACATTTCAAGATTTCCAGGCATAACGGAATTCTTTACTGCAAATTGGTAAGAGATGGCATTTTCAAAAGCGAGGTGCTGTATCCTGAAAATGATTGATGCCCCTTTTCAGTACAGTGCGTTATATTTTTTAAGTGATTCACAAATATACTGAAAAAAGCTTTAAGGCGTACAGTTAAGTGGTTAAATCGTGTTTGACAAGGCATGAAACATTTCACAAGAGGCTTTAAAAGTAGGTGGTAATTCTCCAAAAACTACGTTAGCATTGTAAAGGTTATGTTTCAGACACTTCTGACTGATGTTACACATAATTTTACATTTTTTTTAAAGATTATCAATGCAGTCCTTCCGTTTTTAGGATCGCTCATTTAGGACAATAACAGCAACTTAGGGGCCGATTCCGATCTCGGCCGGTAGGGCTCCGAATCGGATTCGGCATTACCGGATCCGATTCGGAGCCCTGTTTCCCGACCGAATCGTACGCGGGTCCGGCCGAGCGAGTACGATGCAAGTGCCCGCAAAATTGCCGACCGACTCGAACGCGGCTACAACACGCTCCGACCGACTCGCACGGACACAACTCGCACCGCGCAATGGAGACGTTCCCCGTCCGGGTAAGTACGATGCGCACCGCGAGCAGTCCGACCGACTCGCGCCGTCCGGCTCGAAAGAGCTGTCGGAGCCGGACTTTGGGGGTCCGCGTCGGACCCCCCTGTATGCGTAGCCGCGCGAGTCGCACACAGGGGGGACCCATGGGTCCCCCTACCTGTGCTTGTACGGCACGATGCGCTCGACGCGTACCCGCTGTAGGGGGCGCCTTGTTTGCCTCGCACCCATTGAGTCAATGGGACCCCGCGTACGCGTTGTACGACAGGCTCCCATTGACTTCAATGGGAGTCCGACCGAATCGAGTCCGGGTGCATGCGTGCGCATCGTACTCGTTCGGTCGGACTGCCAGAGTCCGATTCGGTCGGAATTCTCTCCGGGTCTGGCTCGGTCGGAGAGATTTCCGGCCCGAATCGGAATCGGCCCCTAAGTGTCTGGTACCATGAGAGCTGGTGCCTGGCAGACAGGAATCCCTTTCTTAGTGAAGCCAGTGGACCACTAAGCAGCCAACCAAATGGTTCAGTCCCATGCAAGCTAAGGTCATGCATACATAAGTTCTTTTTTATTGTAAACACAGATACACTGGGAAGCCTCCTATGGTCTGATGTGAAACATGTTAATGCCACTGGCATATTTATAAGGCCACGCGAAGCCACGTTACGTGGCTTTTCGTGGCCTTATAAATATGTGTCCCTTTCACGCAGAAAACTGCGTGAAAGGGGCATTCCATGGGTGTTGCTGGGGGCGTTCCGAGCAACATCAATGGCTTTTTGACACTGCCCCAGATTTACGAGAAATCGTAAGTCTGAGGCAGTGCCAAAAACTTAAGCCTCCCCAGGAGAGGCGTAAGGGAGGCACAACGAGGAGAAATATATTTATTTCTCCTCGTTTTTCCCCTTTCTATGTGTGCTGCCTCATGTGATTGTTTTTGTGCAGGAAGGTTCCTGCACAAAAATAATCATCCCCGCAATGCAGGCACCTTTGCACCATGGTGCAAAGGTGACTGCGTTGGCGCACAGCAGCCCATTTTGCGCCGGTGCAGGGGAAAAGGACAGGAATGCGCCATATCTAATAGATACAGCACAATCCTGCCCTTTTCTTTTGACGAAGGGGGGTGCAGCAGGAAGGCCTGCTGCGCTGCCCTAGGGCAAAATAATCATAAATGAGGCCGAAAGTTCAAAAGATGAATTACAAGGTATTCCCGTGGGCCGGACTGGGAACCTAAAGCAGCCCTGGCAAGTTTTGTCGGACCAGCCCCTGTATGGTGCACAGTGAGCGAGCGCAGTGAGCAAGCCTCACCACTACAAGGGGGTTTGAGGGAGTTCTCTACCCAAGAAAATTTGGGGAAAAATGGCAAAAATAGTGCATCGTACAGCACATATTTCATTATATATTCAATTATATTAGCTTTTATAGCTTAGTAAATGGTGATCTTACAGTACACCAGGAAACGACAATCATTGTTAAGGCTCTTCAATGATTCCATTACTATCAACCATCAACAGTGGCTCTCATCTCTCTATTGCCTCTTTCTCGCATGAATTTCATTTTTTTTTTACAGCACCTCTCATACCAGAGCACTCTACATCACACACACATACATGGACAATACGAACATACAGGGACAATAAATCATGTGTAGATCAGTGTATAGAAAATGTTACATAAGACAAAGGAGAATGACCACAAGGTGTAGGATTCACATGTCAACCATAATGGTATGCATTTTCTAAGTGTGCTTGATCTGGAGAAGCACAAACTCAGGATTCAGAATGGAACACAGTGGTTAGTGTTGGCTTTACTAATAGGAATTTATTTCTAAAACAAACCCTTTTTAACAACATTAGGATGATAAAAGACTGGGGAAAAACATAACTTTCTAACCTGTACCAGACAGTTTGCATGCAGCTCTTTGATGGCAGTTCATAGCTCACTGTGCTAGATTAAGATTGTAACTATGAACTGCAAGTAACAAAAGGATCTCTGTGAAATGAAATTTGTACTTGTAAAGCGCACTTATACCCCCAAAGGGGTGTCCTGGCGCTGTACGCATACCGCTGTGGAACCCTTCCTGGCTTTTCCCTGTGAAATGTCCACTCCTGGGCACCCCCAGGGTGAAGCCAGGCATCCCAGCGCTGTTGGGGCCGTTGTGACAAAAGCAGTAACCCGCTGAGCTATGCACATAAAATACTTCTGTGATCTACATGGTACATGTTCTTTGCAGAAGGCATATTAACACTCCGCGCTACCTTAGATGAGTAAAAACTGCCACTACAAAAACCTCGACTTCTGTCCATCAGGTACATTAATCACCAGAGTTCTGTTTTGTTTTGCATGAAAACTGCTTATATACAAGGAACTCTGCAACTTGTGCACTGCTACAAAACTGGGCCCCAGTAACAAAATGGGCCCCCACCCTTCCAACCTCCTAGGAAAATGTCAGATGGGCTCTGTGTGGAGACCATTGCATTGGTAAGACCCATAAGGTTCACTGTAGGACACTAGGGCATGAATTCGGCCTTTGGCATGAGTTCATGCTCTCCTACTGGAAAAATAAGGAAATAGAGAATAACTACTAGGAATTGGCATGACACTAGAAAGAGGAAAAGATTACAAAAGGCATTCCTGGGGGGATAGGCATCTGAGCAGCACCTATGGCAGCAATGGGGTACAAAGGGGAATGGGTGCAAACGTATTAAGCAAGGTCCTGTGCAACAGGCGGCCAAACAAAAGAAAGAGGCTAAAGGGCTAGTGGCAGGTGTAACAGCACAGGTATGTAATACAGGAGATGTTAAGTGAGGAAGCAGAGCAAAACATTTCCTTTGTGACTGAAGACTCTATGGAAAAATTAGGCTTGAGGAGTGAACCAATGAGTTACAGTAGTGATGATGCTCAGATTACATACCCGTAATCTTCATTACACCAAGTCATAGTCTTCTTCGTCCCCAGCCCTTAATAATGAGACTTTTGTCTCTAACGTAGATCATCCATACTAAAACAAAATGCAAAGAACATAAGGGGTAAACCACAGCCCCTTAAAACCTACTAAGATAAAAGAGTGACTAACCCTTCTTCATATCCTGTTATAATAAGAAAATACAATCAAGTAGACCTTTTAAAGGAATTGGAAGGGAACATAGGACTGTGACGAGGAAGACTGTGACTCAGAGTAATGAAGAATACTGGTGAGTAATCCAAGCATTACCTTCTCATCTGTCTTCCTTATCCAAGTCATCACTAATGAGATTGTACCCAGGCTATCCTCCATTATAGGGTCATATAATGAAAAAAGTATGCCATAGACATCTCATATGCTAATTCTTGATACAAATTTAATCCAACACTGCCGAAAGAACCCCTGGACAAAAAGCAGTAGAACTGGACCTCCCAAATTGGAGTCCATAGTGTGACACAAATGTATTTGGAGAGGCACAAGTAGCTGCATTACAAATGTCCTTGAGGGACACGACTTGTATGCCACCCATGATATCGACATAGCCCTTGTAGATTTTCCTTTGACTGAATTTAAAGGAAAGGAATCACAGGAATCACAGGCAATTATTACTGTTCTCTTAGCCCATCCACTCAGGCTTGAAGAATTTGGACAAAGACCCCTATTGAAAATTTCAAAGGTTACAAAAAGAAACTGAACCTTCCTATACAAAGCAGAACAGACTATGTAAATGGATAAAGCCTGATGGACATCTTGCAGATATAAACAAGTCTCTTTGTCTGAGGAAGGTTTGGGAAAAAAACAGACAAAACAATATCTTTGTTTAAATGAAAAGAAAAAGCCACTTTTGGAAGAAAATCTTAATCAGTTCTTAGTCCCACCTTGTCTGCAAAACCTTCTCTCAGCCTCTTGAGATCTAGAATAGGTCTGAATTCTCCAGAACGCTTTTTTACCACAAACTGAATTGAATAACATCGCTTCCTCCTTTTCTCCTGGGGAACAGGAATTATGACATCGGTTGCTAGTAAATCCTCCATACCCTGAAGAATAGACCTTTTCTTTTGAGGACTGAGAGGAACTGGAGTGGTTACAAAAAACTCTTTTGGGGTTTCCTGAAACTCTATCTCATAATCTTGGTGAATAATGTCCAGAACCCAAGCATCTGAAATTATTCTTTTCCAGATGTTGAAAAACTGAAGATGTCCTCAAACTGGTCCACATAGTCAGGATTTTTAAGTTGCTGGCTAGGAGGATCCTGCTGACTTAGACTGGGGTTTTTCAGAGTGAGGGACACCCCAGTCACGTCCCCTTCCTCGAAAGGGCTGGAAAGACACTCTTAATCCTGTCTGAGAAGCAAAACCCCGTCTTCCAGGGAACCCACGACCTCCTGCTGGGAAACAGGGAGTAGCAATTAGCTCTCTGTCCTCCACTGACTTCTTTAGTTATTCTTCCAGTTGTGTTCCAAACAGCTTGGCTCCTGTAAATGGAAGATGGTTTAACATAGTCTTTTGAGACACATCCACTCTCCATGATCTCATCCATTTGTGTCTTGGAGCCGAGATGGCAGGTGCAGAAAAAGAAGCAGATGCAGAGAGAATATAAAAAGAAATGTCCTCCAGGAATCTGACCTCCTGTTCCATTTTCAACAGTCTCTCCGTACAGTCAGAACCTTCGAATCTTTCAACAGGGACTGCACTGTATAGAACTGAAAAAAGAGGATAAAGGGGAGGCAAGGGAGAAAAAAAAAACATTTGAACCCGCACATGAGAAAGCAAAAGAAAATAAAGAGCTGGAAAGAAAATATTTAGGGAGAGAAAAGGCAGAGAGGTACTTTTAGGAATAAGCTTCAGATGAAGAGGCATTTCTAAATCGTTTTATAGATAATGAATACACACACGAAGAAAAGAGAGAGGCGAAGAAAGAGGAGGAGGTCCAACAGCTCCAGCATTAGGTGCTGTATCAACAGAGTGGGGGATGCGAAAAGGAATTGGCAAAAGTAGGTTAAGATAAAACATAGATGGCAGAAACAAAGTGGAAGCCTGGCTTCACTACTCCACATGAGATTACAGTGGGAGCACGAAGGAAAGATGAGGAGTGCAAGTACCAAGGAAGACAAATAAATTCCTGAGGGTGTTTCAATTGAATATTTTAACAGTTTTTAGGTCGAGCATTCGAGACCTCTTGTATACTACTTTAGTATATACTTACATACTTTAGTATATACTTATATTTGTATGTACTTTGTGGGCTCTGGAGATCAGCCCTAGGACTTGTCTGCTTCCACTTAGGGACTTTTTTTCTGTTCAACTGCCTCTATTTAACTGTCTTGATAGAAAACAACCAGCAGAGGCCAGTAAAATACCAGAATTGCTTTGTGCTGAGGGACTTTATTTTTTTATTTTTTCTGGCAACTGCCTCTAACTTTTTTGATAGAAAACGACCAGCAGAGGTCAGTAAAATACCAGAATCACTTTAGCATTCTCTAGATTCCAGTCCATAGAAATTGTCTTCCACGAGCACCCGTAGACAATAATATTTTTTTCAAATCTTGTATTTTCAGTGATATGACCACCGAAGGCCCTGGTTTTATATTAAAAACAGAGCTTTGGACTATACCATTTCCCGCTGAAAGGCAATATTTCTCTCCATGTGTTCCCATACCTGGCATGTCATGCAACCGTTTGGTGCTTACTTTCCCTCCATGTTAAAGAACAGTAGATGTTTCTGCACCCAGGCTAATGTGCTGCATAGCTAAATACATATAGGGTCCCAAAGGCGAGACCGATTGCATTGCACATGCTTGTTTTAGTTGCAAGAGAAAAGCGCAAAACTCAATTATGGGATATATACGTGAAGCATGAAAACATTTCTTAGAATACAGATTCAGATGATGTTCCTATACTGGAACACCTCAAATAATGTGGTGAAGAGGTGCGTCATTGTATGATATTAATAGGAAATGTGGCTGCAGTGTGTTAATGATCAAAAGTTCAGAACGCTTAAAGAAAATAATCCATCCTCTAGCTGCGTAGACACACTTTATGCGTACTGGGTTGTTTCGAAAAACAGACATAGTCTCATCAGCAGGGACCTTTAATTAAAGTAAATGAGATGGTCATAGAAAGAAAGGTTTGTATTGGCAATATAAACGTTGTTTCTAGATGGGGCCATCTTGCAGGACCCTGCATGGATGTAGTTGTTTACCGAGGTACACACTCAGGGCCATGGTTTTCAAGCATTCAAGGATCACAGAACAACTAGGCATGAGGTGAAAATTGCAGAGTTTGTAGGCGCACTGACTGCGAAGCCACCCAACAAATCATAAAGTGAGGAAGAAAAAACTACAGGGGTTTATTTCATTACTGTACATATAACAACCCCTGCAGTTATCTCAGAGCTCTCGAAGATAGTGGGCATTTTTTTTAGATATACTGGAATCAGGCTTTGTGACAGAGGGTTTCTTAAAGACATTCTGAATGTCCTAAAAACCTTGAGATGCTTACCCATAGAGCAATGTAAAATCTACAAAGTTGCATACAAAAATTGTTGTGAAAATAATTGTGAAAGAAAGAGATGTGGGAAGGATGATGGGTAACTTTGGTCAATTCATTCAGGTCCATCTCCATTCTGCTTATTAAGATTAATACTGCTTTCCTTTGGAACCCAGTCCTGACAAAGACCTGCAATCGTTCTGCAGGATTTAAATGCACAGCGTGGTTCTGTAACATAAAAGGCCATCATTATTTTTCGTAACCGCTAAAGGAGTGAATATGGGCTATAAAAGAGCCTTGTGTGGAATTTCCTGTTCATATGCCTATTACTCAAAAACGTGTCAGAAATGAAACCACCGCTCTCTGGAGTATTGCCCCTACAGCCCATATTACATTGCTAGAACTATTTGTGCATATTGTGTAAACATTAAGCTCACCATATAAGACGCAGATATTCATCGCACATGCTCAGTGTGCAGGAGAGACCCCTCTCCCACCCCTACCTCCACATCTCCCTGGCCAAATCCAGTGGAAAATTCCTTGTGTGTAACACGGTAGAGCACACCTCCCCTCTCAACCCCACTGTTGCTGTTCCCTGGCGCACCGTACTGCGATGTCATCACTGAGGGCGCTGAACGTCATATCATGGAACGTGAATGACCTCACACACATAAAATAAAATGCAAAAGATTGCTCACATACCTTAGCTCTAAATATTCCAACGTGGCACTGCTCCTAGAAACCTACCTCACAAAGGAGGAGGCTGGGAAATTATGGTGTGACAGGGTGGCCAAGTTTATTCACAGCAGCCACCCACAATCATCAGCCGATGGGACTGGGACACCTCGGAAATGTGGTGCAGCTATTCTACTATGCAAATTGCTTCCTTTCAGTGTGCTTAAGACATTGACCAACCTGGAGGGTCAGTACGCAATTGTCAAGATGCAAATTGGTGACCAGATTCTAAGTGTGGGCACACTCTTTGCACCAACTGGGACACAACATCTATTCTTCCTACAGCTCAACTGCCTGCTAACAAAGATAGGTGCCCTTCACCTGTTTTTAGGGGGTAATTGGAACCTAGCTCGGGACGCGATCATGGATTACACCAGACGGGTTGATGTGGGTAACAACGTGAATAGGGCCCTCCTAGGCGAAATCATCACGGGACATGACCTTACTGATCGTTGCCGCCTGCTGCTTCCCACTGATAGGGATTTCACCTCCATCTCACCGGTGCACAGCAGCCAATCAAGGCTAGATTACTTGCTCACTTCACCACCTATGGTGAGTGATGTTCTTAATTTTGACGGAGTGCTTTCAGATCTCTCCCAAATTCACTTGTTGGCAGATCTGGGATTAGCAACAACAGGTCGCAAACCTTAGCACCTCAACCTCTCCCATTACAAGCTGCCTCAGGGCAAGGACAGATTCAAATCCCATGTCACCACATACTTAGAGCACAACAGGGGGTCAGTAACCTCAGTACAAATGCTACGGGTGCAGCCATGGCAACCATCAGGGGGCATTTGAAGAGAGAAGCCACTTTATCCAAAAAAAAAGAATGCAGAACAGCAGAGGGCCCTTGAGGGTACCATAGCAGACCTAACCTGCCTCTATATGATCCGCTCCTCTGTCCCTATCAAGCACTGTTTAGAAAAGGCATGCATGGATCTTAGCACGCTCTTCACTTCCAAAGCTGAAAATGCGATACAAAAATTGAAGGGCTGCCAATATGACCAAGGAGAAAAAGAGGTTAGGATACTGGTGGCGCAATTACAGCAGAGATGCTATCCCAGCCATAAAAGGTGACATCAGCCGCATCGTCAGCTGACCACAGGAATTTGTGAACACGTTCACAGCTTTCTCTAAGGACCTCTACACCCCTGAAGTGGGTGTGGACTCTAACCGGATAAAAGCCTTCTTTAACAAAATACAGGTACCCGGCCTCACGAAACAGGTAGAGAAATCCCCCATGGTAAATCACACAGGAGGAAATAGCACAGGCCATCTCCAACCTTCTGTATCATAAGGTCCCCCGGAGAAGATGGTTTTTGGGCTGAATTCTAAATGTGGATGAAGGAGGAAGTTGTGGACCCTCGGTCCTCTCTTGAGCTGGGCACCCTGATCGCAGCCTTCCCCAAGCCCTTGAAGGACCCCCTCCTTTGCAGAAGTTAAGGGCCTATCTGTCATGGGTACTCAACTTTTGCCTCCAAGAACTCATGTACAGAAAAGGACCCTTCTGCCCACAAGGTTCCATTGGGGTGTTCACTGCCAGCGCAGGCGCAGGAGATATTATACCAAGTCCTTTAGGGTATCCCTGCTTGAGCATGATTGGGAGGATATGGAAGGTTCAGCATAAAATCAGGAATGTACTGCTGTTATTCTTAGTAGCTGAATTGGTATGTGTCTTAAAGGCAAGAGTATCCTTGTATGTGATTAGTAACCATTTGACACATTGGAATGAACAAAACCCGTAGTCAGGCATTGGAATAAAGCAGCACTGTTCATTGCCACATATTCTGCCACAATGACTTGGCACTTCTGATTACACACTTCATCTCCCATCAGGATTTGAGTCACTGTTTATGAGTCACTGTTTAGGCCCTGGCACTTATGATTACACACTTCATCTCCCATTAGGATATGAGTGACTGTTTATGAGTCACTGTTCATTCATTTCCCATCAGGCTATGAGTCACTGTTTATGAGTCACTGTTACGTTCTTGGCGTTGGTCTGTGGAGGGTATATAACCACTCCCACCGATCACGCCCTTTGCTAGGCAATCCGCCTATCAGCATGAGACTGCCTCCGCTCCTGTCGTCCGAATCCAGTTCATGCCGGAAAACTTCAGCGACCGGACTCCTGTCATCGAGGGACGCCCATCGGACCTCCTCTTCTGCCGACGAGGGACGCCCATCGAATCTCCGCTTCCTGCATCTGATCTGCTTCAAGCTTCGGAAAAGGTCCTGAACAACGGGGAGGATTACCCAGCCAGCTAAGTCAGCGCAGCCGAGGCCTCGCGCACGCGTGACTGATTGCATTGTTAAACTAACTCCTAAACCAAGTGTGCTGGGCATTACGGGCTAATGTAATATCGGAATAGTTATGAAAGGGCTATTAACTGTTATTCACTTCTGTGGCAGCATATGTTAAAAGAACTACTAACGCGATTATACTCGCATGTTATGCAACTTGTTTACGAACTATTAACCCTTTGCAAACCTTGAGAAGGCGTTGAAAACCATAAAACGCCTTTTATAAACCTGCGTGTGACGCAGCGCTAGGAAAGCAGGAAGGAACTTTCAATAGAGAGGCTTTAATCTCTATGGACTTAAGTTTCACAGTGTTTCCCGTTTATCCACATTTGAATAACAACACATCCAGCGTGTAGCTTTTATGTAAGTGACTTATCCACATCAGCTAGACGTAACACAAGTATGAGTGTATTCTAATCCACATCTAATACCCTGTATGTTTGTTGATTGTGCGGTTGAGGAGGCTAAGCGTGCTGGTACTTCTTGTTCTTCTCTCACACAGTCTTGAGGTGCTCCCTGGGTCTTCCAGTCCCTGCATTCACCAGCTCCAGGAAGAATAACCGGTGAGGGAGGTCCGCTACCGCGCAAGCTGTTTTTTATTATTTTTTCCCAACCCCCATTCCCCTTGACGTGCTTCTTGAGGAGCAATTTACTGTTCTCAAAGGAGAACGGCACTGGGAGTGGTCGGACTGTCATCTTCATCGCTCCTGCTGGGCCTAGATTAATCAGGTTAGTGCACGTGTGTTTGGCATCTGACACTATCTCACTTCTCAACAGAGATATTAAGATACTAGCAGGGACTCTGACAGCCTGTTTACGGAAGGTCATCCAAGCTCTGGTTTTACCACACACAAGTGGGGTTTGTCCTGGGACGATTATCCCAGTACCATCTGCACCCTTTAGCCCATGCCTTGTGGCTAGCCAGAGGTTTACCATAAGAAGCTCTGGCCCTCTTGCTCGATGCCAAGAAGGCATTCAATAGAATAGAATGGAGCTAGCTATTCCCTATACTCCACTAATTAGGCGAGGATTTCTTTTCTAAGATTCACTGGCTATAGGATTATCCCTCAGCGCAGGTCGATTGTAGCAGTTTCCTTTCAGACTTCTTTCCAGTCCACAGGGGAACATGACAGGGGTGCTTGTTGTTGCCCTTACTTTTCCTTCTGGCCATGGAATGCCTGGTTGTTGCTCTGCGACAATTGAAGCAGATCGTAGGCATCCCCACTACAGGAGGCCTATCGACACACTATCTCTATGAGCATAATATTATGCTTACACTCTCTGCTCTCACCACCTCCATCCCAGCCCTCCTAGATATCATTTCCAACTTTGTGACCATTTCCAACTTTGTGGTGCTCTCCAGATATAAAATCAATTTGGGAAAGAGTGAGGCCCTACCTATGTCTCGACTGAAAACTAGGGCGACCATAATCAGCTACTGCATTCCAATAGAAGCCCTCACACCTCAAGTATCTGGGGCTCTACAGTAACCAGGGCCTCAATCGCATGGTGGCGGATAACTTAGAGCCCCTGCTGAAGAAGACAAGGCTTGACTATGACAAGTGGTCTCCACTCCATCTCTCACTATGGGGTAGAACACAGGCTGTAAAAATGTTGACTTTTTCGGGGTTCACTTGCGTGCTGGGAATTCTTCCAATGGTGCTACCCCTTAAGACACGACGGTTAGTGGATAAGGGCATCAAGACTTTTATTAGTGGGAAGTTGAGACCTAGACTGGCCATCGGCAAACTTATTGCCCTCTGGTCCTACTGTGGCCTTGGACTACCCTCAGTCAAGCATTATCACATAGCCTTGCATCTGGCGCAGCTTGCCTATATAAAACCACTTGTCCAAAACGCCCCCTGTGGGTCAAGATAGAGAATAACATAAAGAGTAATCGCCAGGGGCTACACTCACTGCACAAATATGATGCCTCAGTGCCCAGATCGGTGAATCCCATGATCCAGGCCGTGGCAAAAACATGGGCATGTGCACATAAGCTCTTTTTCATGGACGCCCACCTCCATGACCAAGTGCCACTATGGAGCAACAGAACTACACCAGTATTTGTATTAGAGGAAAAATGGTCAACTGGGTCATTAGCACGAGGCGGGGATCCTCTCTCTGAATCATGTAATAGCTCAAAGGCTGTTCAAGCCCTTTGAGAAACTCTGAGATGACTTCCACTTCCCTATCATCAGAGGAAATATACCCAGTTACCCCATTGCCTCATGAGATATCTAGACCCTCAGCCCTGGATCATTCCGTCGTCCCCAGTGCTTTCCTATCTCAATACGTGAGGGCGTTTCAAAGGAGTAATGCTGAGCTTTTACCACCTCCTGGTCGCAGGCAGGGAGACTAAGGGCTAAGTGGCAGACTCGGGTCTAGACGAAATTTGAGGCGAAGGACTGGGATGAGTTGTAGAACAACCTGAGCAGAGGGGCGAGAGAAGCCAGGATGAAGTTCTGCCTCTTCAAAACGATACATGACTAGGCGTGGGCAGTGGAGGTGAAGTTGGAGGAATTTACTTACTTTCTGTTAATCTTGTAACACAGAATTACTGATAAAGTCTGCCGTTCCACTGGCGTAATTAATCTGCAGTAAACTAAGGGGCCGATTCTGATGCGGGTTGGAAAAGCTTCCCGACCGAATCGGTTGGGAAATGGTGTCCGACCCACTCGGATCGGGAAAGTCCGACCGGCGGAGTAGGATGCATCCGGATGCTTCCAGATACGATTTGGTTGAACTCCCATTGACTTCAATGGGAACATTTGTTCCTAACCGCATCAGAATTGGGCCCTCGGTCGGGAAGACACGTTCCCGATCCGATTTGGAAGGAGCAAATGCTGTTAGGAGGCCTTCCTAACCGCATCAGAATCAGGCCCTCGGTCGGGAAGCTTTTCCAACCCGCATCAGAATCGGCCCCTAAGTGTCTAAAAGATGACTGGAAGAGGGAGCAGTCCCTCTATGTTTGAAAATGACTGCAGATTAAATTTTAATCCTTGGAATCTTGCTGAATTTTAATGTAATTCTGTGGAATAAAGCAAAATCAAATTCTAACAATTCTGTCCACCCATATACTTGACTGGCATTGGACTTCAGTGAACCGCAAAGCTGCAGGGCTACTGCTTCATTCCAATTGTTGATGCTGCAATCATACACACTACTACATGGTACACATCTTGTATGACTGCCCTGCTGTTTGAAACTCCTGGGTGGACGTTGGAGCCATGCTGAGTGGGACGATAGCGACACCCCCACCCATTGTTGTGATCCCTGATCATGCTCCATGATACAGCATACTCCCCTTCTTTACCCTACCATGAACTCAGACTCATTCATATGGCACTAACAAAGGTGAAGCTATGTGTCCTCCTATGCTGGCGCTCCCCACACCCACCCACCCAAGAGAAATGTCTCATAGAAATGTAGAAAACAGCCTCATATGAGCAACTCATCTATAATCTGCAAGACAAGGCTGACACTTTTCTCCACATACGGTCATCATTCCAACATTTTGATCGACAGGCATCTTGGTATTGGTCTCGGCCGCCGACTCCCACACTACAGCCTTGGCTGCTGACCCAGGAGCTGACATCCACCACTCCCCTCCCTTCCCTCGCCCTCCTCGGGGCTAATAATAAGCCTACTTCCCATCTCCTACCCACAGTCTCCTGCCGTGCCTGCTTATCCCTACTCCCTTGACCAATCCTCTTCACTCCTTACTTTTCAACATTTCTCATCCCTAGTTGCATCGTATCTAAGCAAAGGGTCATGCAAACGTGTTGTAACATGGATGATTTCTTTATATTCTCTATATTCTTTGTATTCATTTGTGCATCAAAGTTACCAGTGTGCCGTGACAAGTATGTTTCTGTATCACCATTTTAAATGAAGATATAATTGCAAAAATAGACACAGATGTTCAATGTTTACACAACACTTGTGTTTACCATGTGTGCTCAATAGAGTCCATTTGATGGTACGCATTTAAATAAACCATATGATTGCCTTTTCGTTCAGTAACCATTAATAACTTTTATGTGTTTTTAAGAAACATTGTGCAAAAGAACAGTTGTCTTGTCAAATAATCTTGACAAAGATAAGAAACTCAGTGCATTGTAACTATGGTTAACTGACACTGAAAGGGACTACTCAGGCCTCGATTGCAAGTTTGGTGCTTGGGCTGGTCGGAACTTGCTGAGTTTCACTCTGTGGAATTTTGTGGAGTTACATAAAAACTCTACAAGATTCTGCAGAGTTCCGCCAACAGGTTGAAAATATGCATGTTGCGCTCCTCACCCTGCAATATAGCACCAGTAGCTCGAGCAGCGCTGAAAAATCAGCCCAAACACATCATGTGGTGCGCAACAGCATGCAGCCATTAGAGTTGACTTTGCTGCCGCTAGTGAAAAAAGTTTACTCGAGTGGCAGCAAATCTACTCTAGAAGCAGCCCTTTGACCACGACCATGGTGTTAGGGTATGCCAAATCTCGCTTACTCTCGCATTTCTGGAGCTTCACTAGAAAAAATCTGGCATGCCGCGATTGGTGGAATTTGGCCTGAGCTCCACATTTCAAGAGTAATGCGGAGTCACCAAATTCTGCCAATTCCGCCAGTGGAATAAAACATTCCACCCACCCCTAGTAAATACCAACTAACTTGCAGGTTGGATAAATAACAACTCCATAGGGTTTGCTAAATAACATATGTGTCAAATATTGCCAATTCTGAGTTTTTACTGTGTACAGTGAAATTGTTCATTAGCACATGTGTTAAATATAAATGTGCGTTATTTAGCATATGTGGTAAATAGTGCACCCGATAAATAGCACATGCCCAAGCCATAAGGACGTGCCGATTCTCAGGCATTGGAAGTTCCTGGAGTGAGGAAATGAATCCCTAGAGAACAGGAATAGCCAGATCAACACGCAAAAGTGCTTAAGGACACTCTGAAGTGCACCAACTACTCCTCTGTGTGTGGGAATGTACAGGCATTCATTTTGTATGGAAGAAGCACTTTGAAACAAGATAAACAGAATCCACTCTTTTCCTCTGATGTCACTCAGTCATTGCAAGGAGAAACCTGGCAGATGCTTCAATCATGAAACCAGGCTGCGAAAGGAAGTGCAAGTTTATGGATCCTGAGCTGGAGGTCCTGGCCAAGTAGGTGGTAAGACACCATACCATCTAATGTGCCATCTCATGCTGAAGATGCCACCAAAAACAAACAAAAACATGCCTGTGGAAGGAGCTAATGGACAAAATCAATACAGATTCAACATATCCATTTGACATTGACATTAGAAACAGGAGTCTCTTAAGTGAATTGTTAAGCACAAGCATTAAAGAATGCCAGCTCAAGCTGTGGGAAGAAAAAATTATGACAATACTCAACATGTCTGGAGTGAAAGACATGAAAGATGGTCTCAAGGTCAGAGAAATCCAAGGTAAGAGACATGAGAGTTGTAATGGAGGTACATGTGGGTGTTAAAAAGTTGGCTTTGCTTGAGAATCATCATGATTATGAAGAATAACTGATGCAATTTGTTACATATATTCACATTGATCCATGTATTTGATGTAATTGGGGCTAGCAACTCTGTTATTGTTCTGTTGACATGTATTGATATTGAACTACATCGATATTAATGCATATTAATCTTGACGATGAAGGGTTGATTTGTCTGCTCAGTCACATAAGGGTAATGTGTCACCACAGTATACCTACTTTTGCTTCTTGTCAGGATGAAGACATTATGATTTCATCCAGAGCACCTAACACAGCAGTTCAGTATACGCATTTCCATATCAAACCATCATTTCACATAAATAGTGTGCTTCATTTTGTGGTTTCAGTAGACTTGTTCCCCTCTACTCAAGGCCACCAGGTGTATATGAGTGCAACGAATTGGCCCGATGATGTCAGTAAATCCTGCTTTGGATGTTTCTTTGCTGGCATTAGCTGTCTGTGTGTCCGAGGGGAACTGTATATACTGCTAACTCACTCATTGCAAGGCATCCATCACCTAGCAGAGCATTTTGCTAAAGGTTCACTTAGAAATACCACACACCAATCCTACCAATCCTACTGTCTGCTGTGTGGTTCGTGTTGCAAAGAATTCTAGTGCTTCTAGCATTTGTCAAGGGGGGATGGCATTGGATCCCTATGTTGGGCTTTAGGGTTTCAGTAATAATGAAAATATGTTTTGTTTGGTCTCATAACGAGCCTGTTTATCCTCTGGATCACAAGCTGACTCATGTTTATGAGTCCCAGCCTTACTCTGCCAATCCAGGCTCTTATCCTGTGTTGTTGCACCATTTGATTTCATTGATAGGTGGTTTCCATCCTCTATCTGCATGGTTTGATGTAGCAGAACATGGATCTGACATAGCAAGAGATAGTGCACTAGAAGTGCTAGCCAAAGTGGTGTGCTACAGGATGGAAGTGTGAGTTGCTGTAATTAACCTGTGAGAGTTTCACCTGTTCAGAGCTTTTTAAGTTGGTCTGGGCCTGAGTGCAGGTTTGTGAGAATGTTATTTTCAGCTCAAACAATGCATTTACTGTGTTTTTTGGCACATTATTGCATTGGTCTTGATTTTATTGTATTGTTTTACAGCTTTTCTTTCATTCCATACACTTTCAGGAATTTTTACCACCTGCTTTTGACTGGAGGCATTTCGAGGTGGAATTTACCACTGTTTTTTAATGACCTGTCATAATTTTGGGTGCTATTTACCAAGTGTTATTTTTCACATGTTGTAAATATCACATACGCTAAATAGTGCATGCGTTAAATAGCACATGTGGACTACAGACATGAGGTATTAAGCACATGTGCTAAATAAAAAATGCTGTTTTTAACTTGTGATCAGACGATAAAGTCATCTACTATTTATCCCTGCCTGTGGTAATTACAACTACACCTAACTCATAATCAGGGCCTCAGTGTTTCTTTTGAGTGTATGTAGGGCATACACGGCTGAGAGAGACACAGCTATTTCGTAGAAGAGGTGTCACTTTTTCTGCTTTTTTACCCAGATAGATACCACTACTAGGATTTGGGTCACAGAGACAGTCGTAGTATAAAATAGATTTTAGTATACAATGTGTAGATTCTTAACTAGATTTCAAATGTTTGATGGTGTTCTTTGAGTGGCAATGCAGAAAGCTGAATGAGCTGAGAGGGACTACGGTATACGTAATTGATTTTATGTTTATGAGAATGGAAGGGATGGTAGAGTATTGTATGGCAGATGGTACTTTTGCAGTGATTGCTACACGTTTCAATACCAGTCTTGAAATCAGAAGAATTGGATGTCCCAATCAGCAAGCTGCTGTTTCTGGATATTGAACTTGACAGAGTGACTATGTGTTGGAAACGGGTAGCGTGGTGCAGAGCGGGAAGGCTAAACTAGGGGCATTGTGTGAAGCATCCGCGCAGCACACACAGGCGACACACCAGGCACACTACAAAAAGGAGACCACACCAGTTGGAGTAAGAAAATTAGCATCTGTATTGGGCAACAGCTTAGCAGATGGTAAACCACATGGGTAACACGGCGCCAACCGGCACCCGGTATACATAAAACAGTGGGGACTATGTACAGGGCAGCGCCAATCGGGTCGCTGCCAGAATCATTATAAGTACAGGATAAATGTGTGAGTTCACTGGAACCAATAGACGTAGGAATAAAGCATCCATGCAGTAGCCTGAAAACATGAGGCATGGAAACACATTAGAGTCTCATATCAGCAATGAATCATGTGAGGCAACAGGCCGCGCAAGGATAACCACAGCATGCCCCAATCGGAGGCACACCACTCTGGAATTGGCCCTAGAACATAAACAGGCATGAATCATGAGCATAACCCCATTACCATAGGCCCTGCTAGCATAGATGCGATATACATAGATCATGGCGCAGGAATCATCCACGTAAACACCATAGGCCCTACAAGCCTGGCATAACCCCTCGCTGCAGATTAGCCTGCGCGCCACTTCACACAGGGGATCCCGACTCCCGGGCCCCTGGCAAGACAATGTCCCTCAACGAACGTTGCAGCTGCCCACTGTGATCCGGGGCAGCTGTAAAGACAGTGCAACACAGGGGGAAGGCGGGCACCGACAATGTGCCCGACACCACCCCCCGACCAAGTCAAGGGCAGGGTAAATATGCCCAATCGTTGCAGCGGCCCGCTTCTGCAGTGCCGCTGTGTGTCCCCAAGGGTCACTGGCACTTTCGGTGCCTCTGGGACCCCCGAAACATCAAGTGCCTCCTACGTCGCAGCTGCCCACTGCCAAGCGGGGCAGCTGTACGGATTCGCCCAACACCGGGGGCGGGCACCGGCAATGTGCCCCGTAGCCCCCTCCCTGCTGCTACAAGTTCCTTCCAGGCAGCTGCCCACTGGCAGGCGGGGCAGCTGTGCAGGACGTTCACACGGGCCCTCCTGGAGGCCCTCATGGCACCCGCAATTCTCTACGAGCCCCCCCTCCGGGGCTCGGGGTGTAAAGTTATGCCCCCACATGTTGCACGTGGGAGCCCCTCTTCTGGGACTCTGGAAGGGGAAGTAGGCCCAGTTGTTGCAGCGGTCCGCTACTGCGGTGCCGCTGTGTGTCCCCAAGGGTCACTGGCACTTTCGGTGCCTCTGGGGCCCCTAACCCTCAAGGGCCTCCTTCGTCGCAGCTGCCCGCTGTCAGACGGGGCAGCTGGGAGACCAGTAGGGCCACTGTGGTCCTCTCTGCGGGACCGACGGGGAGGCGGGCACCGGCTATGTACCCCGATGCCCCCCGGGACTCTAAACTTAATTGGCCCCAACACGTGGCAGCGGCCCGCACCGGCGGCACCGCTGGGGAAGGGGGGCTCAACACGAGCACGGCTGGTTTCCCCCGGGGCCTTAGGCACCGACAATGTGCCTCGGCCGGCCCCCGCCCGTCCCGGAACTCAGCCCCACTCACCGGCAGTCCGGGGCCTCGCGCTCCGGGTTCTCCTGACGGGCGGCCGACTCCCCGGAACTCCGGCGATCAGCAGGCGGGGACTTCAATGCGGCGGGGGCAGGCACCGACAATGTGCCTCGGGCCCCCCTCCGCCTTACTCTCCTAACTGCTGGGGTCGCTGCGGGGCTCTTCCCTCGTCCTGAGAGCTCCGCGGGACCTCCGCAGCACTGCTCCCGATGGCCGGGACCTCGCGCCTCTCCTGACCTCACCCGGACTTCCAGGCTTCACCCGGGCCTCCCCTCGTGGGGCCCGGGACTTCGACAGGGAGCCCGCGGGGCTCCGGACGTCCTGCTTCCTCTTTGCGGGCCGGGGCTTCCAGCCCTCTTTCGGCCCCGCCCACAATCAGGCCGAGGTGCCTGGCTTCCTGGTCGGGCCGGCACTCTTTCTCCACAGCCCGCGGCGGTGATTCTCCACAATTTTGAAGTGCGGGGTGGGCTCCCGCCTTCAACTAAAATCACTGGCGGGGTAGGCACCCGCGTAATGGCACACTTGCGGGGTGGGCTCCCGCTCTTGGTTCACGCAGGCGGGAAGGCGGCGGGGTAGGCTCCCGCCGCACTTCCGAATGAGCCGCTCTCCTTTTCCTGGCCCCACACGTGTCTCCTTGTCAGCGCGCGATAGCGCTCCTCAACCCGGCCGCGGCGGTGATCCTGGGCGACTCTCTTCGTGCGGGCACAATACGGGGTGGGCTCCCGTTGGTTTCACCAGCACCACGTTGCGGCGCACACGCGGGGTGGGCACCCGCTTCCAGGCAAAGCTCCGGGGGGGATCTCCTCGGGACACGTGGCAGCACAGCGCTGCGGTCACGGCGGCGACAGGGACTCACAGCCCTTCCTCCCTCATGGCGCTGGACCTCCGCACAGCGCTTCTTCAGGCACGCAGCGCTTCGGTCCCCCACAGCGCTTTGCAGACGGTGTCTTCAGGGGGGTTACAGCGCTCTCCAGGCTCCAGGGCACAGCGCTAGGGTGCAGGCATCAGCCCTTCTCTTCATGCAGGCAGGCACAGGCAGCGCTCCCACCTCCAGGGTCCCACAGGTAAGTAGAGCTCTGGCAGTCCAACGCTGCAGGCACCCTCTCCCTTCTCTGGCACCGCAGATATAGCGCTCCCCAGGCGCTAGATTCAGGCCAGTAGTAGAGCAGTCAGTAATGCTAGGGCGAGATCAGTGGGCTAGTAGGGCGGCTCACCAGTCCCGAAGCAGCAGCTCCTCAGAAGCGGTCATCCTCCGGTAAGGTGGCAATCCTGCCAGTCACGGCAGCCTCCACTCCGGCAATGTGCTCTTCATTGGCCCTGGGGCCAACAGAGGGGTGCAGATGGGCACAGGGGCCAGCACACAGGCCCAATGTGGCGGTCTCCCCTGGCAGAAGGTCCCTTCTCCTTCAGTCCAGGCTCTGCACTGCCTCTGTCTCCTCACATGGCAGCTTCAGAAGGTTCTCTCCGGAACCGGTTCTAACTGGTTCAGGGGAGGAGTAGAGCACCCTCGGTGCGACGCTTCCCTCCAAAAGCAGGGGCGCTGGGGGACAAACCACTAGGCTGCCAACCCACCTCAGTCAGGCGTCACATGGGCAGGCAGGCATGGCGTCCATTTTAACAGTGACATTTTTCCACAGTGCTTTTCTAAAATGGCGGCGCTAACAGTGTGTACCATATTACACAGCATTTGTTATGTTCTGTTCAGACACACCATATTTTATTGTCACACAAGCGAAAAAATTCAGGGCAAAAGGGCCAAGTCCAACACAACCCCCTCCCAGCCAAAAGCCAGGGTAGACCGATCAATGCCTTGATGGGCTTCCCTGCTTAGAGCGAGAGAACTTGGACGCGGGCCCACAACTGCAGGAACACCCGCAGGTTCTTCTCCACTCTGGAACCCGATGGTTCCCTCTCTCAACTCCTCTTGACCCAACTAGGCCACCCCACTGGTGCTCCCTAGTTGGCTGCAGCCAGGACCGGGCCCTAGGCCATCCAGATGTCTCTGGCCCTGGCTGTCTCACAGAGTGGGGGCAGTAGCCCCAGGCCCGTAGTACCCGTTGACCACTCTCCTCCTCCTCCGTGCAGTCCCAAACTGCCAATGGTCTTCCCACCTAGGGACCACACTCTCACACTGTCCACCAGGTAGGGCGAGGCTCTCCTCCCCCTACCTCTCCTTCTGGGGTTCCGCCCTCTCCTCCTGTGCGGGGCACCCTCAGAACACCACTCTCTCCCAGGGCCGTGACCCTGCATCCGATCCACCAACCCAGGGTCTAAACCCTTAGGTTGCCCCGGTGCCAGAGGTGAGTCCTCCCTCCCTCTGCACCCCCTCCCAGAGTTCCGCACCCTCCCACCTGGAGAAGCACCCCTGGGAGTCAGTTCCGGAGGGACACTGGTTACAGACGTCCCTCCTGCCAGGTCAGGCAATCCCTGCCCCTGGCCTCCCAACCCAGGATCTAAGCCCTGTGGCTGAGCCGGTGCCAGAGGCGAGTCCTTCCTCCCCTGCACCCCCTTCCAGAGTTCCGCACCCTCCCACCTGGAGAAGTACCCCTGGAAGTGAAATCCGGTAGGGACACTGGCTTACAAGTGCCCTCCCTCCAGGTCAGGCAGCCCCTGAACCTGGCACCCCAGCCCAGGATCTAAACCCTGTGGCTGGGCAGACCCCAGAACCCCTGGAGCTCGGATTACCGACGCCCCGGGTTCTCCTGACACTAGGGGATCCCCTTCCCTGGACGGCCCATCGGGACAGCCTAGGCTCCCAACCTGGGGTTCCCTTATGGAACTCGCCAGGCCCTGAGACTGCGGTTGGGGCACCTCGGGACACCTCCCCGTCTCACTCCTTCCCATGGATAGGATGTGAGGCCCTACAACCTTCTCACCTTCCTGGGACCTAGCTGGGCGATTCTCCACCTCTCCCACCTCGCTGGGTTGGAAGATCCCTGCACCACTCCCTTCAGGATCACTCCCCACTGCCCTCTCAGACTCTCTGGCACTCACCCAAAGGTCTGCCTCCCGTGCAAGCTCCCTGGGGTCGGAGAGCCCACACTGCAACAGGTGGTGGCGCAACCCGGGAAAACAACTCTTGAGCACATGCTCCCTGGATAATCAGGCGGAACAGCTCTTCCCCATCGGTCACCGCGCCACCCACCATCCACTCCTCCAGTGCAGTCCAACACCCGTCCACATACTCCCCCAAGACTGACGGGACAGTTTTCCCCTGCCCTGGAACTCCAACCTGCCCCCTCCTTCTGGGGATCAGGCACCATCTCCCGGGCTCTGGGAGTGGGACTTCCTGCACTGGCTTCACTCTCGCTGCCACCACTGGATCCCACCCTCACTGGTGAATCCAGACCACAGACACCACTCTCAGGGGACAACCTACCCACCTGAGCTAGTCTCTCCCTGGCGAAGGCCCTCTCCGCCTTAGCCATCCTCTCCTGTGCTAGGACCCTTTCAGTCTCTAGCCTTTTTTCCTCAACCCTCAGCTGCGCTAGCTCCACTCTGAGCCTTTCCAGCGCCAGCTGATACTCCCTTTCTTCCCTCCTATCTACCCACTCTTCTGGGGATAGGGAAAGGGGTGGGGCAGTGCCCCTGGGGCTGGACCCAGCACGGGACTCCCTCTCTATGGTGTCCTCCCTCGCTACCGGTGTCTCTGCCCTCACATCCTCTTCCTCCTCAAAGTCACCACCTTCCAGGGTTATGGACCGGGACCCCTCACTCTCAGAGTCCTCCTCACGGTCTCTACCAAATCCATCCCTTAAATATGCAGAGGGGTAATCGGAAAGGTCCCCGTGGGGCTCTAAGGGTTCCCCCCTTTTCAGGGCCTCATAGAGGAACAACTTCCTCCGGGTGTTGCCTACTGTGGGTATCCCTCTCTCTCGGCAGAGGTCTATCACCTCCTGCTCAGTGTACTCCCCCACGCAATCCTCGTCGTAGGTTAACCCCATCCTGGTGAGATACACCTCGGGATACACCACCCACAGTGCAACAGGGAGACACAATCCCCAAAACAACACTTTTAGGAGGCAAGTACAATCAGGAAAACAGTCCCCAAATCTGTGATTACTCTCAGGTGCACCCTTTGTAGTGCAACCAGTCGTCACTGTGGTACTGCGCAAACACAAGTCCTATCCCACCGCTGAGCACCAATGTTGGAAACGGGTAGCGTGGTGCGGAGCGGGGAAGGCTAAACTAGGAGCATTGTGTGAAGCATCCGCGCAGCACACACAGGCGACACACCAGGCACACTACAAAAGGAGACCACACCAGTTGGAGTAAGAAAATTAGCATCTGTATTGGGCAACAGCTTAGCAGATGGTAAACCACAGTGGGTAACACGGCGCCAACCGGCACCCGGTATACATAAAACAGTGGGGACTATGTACAGGGCAGCGCCAATCGGGTCGCTGCCAGAATCATTATAAGTACAGGATAAATGTGTGAGTTCACTGGAACCAATAGACGTAGGAATAAAGCATCCGTGCAGTAGCCTGAAAACATGAGGCATGGAAACACATTAGCTTCTCATATCAGCACATGAATCATGTGTGGCCTAACAGGCCGGTTAGGATACATCAAAGGCATAAACCTCATCGGCATGAAACATCACTGCAGGCATAAGGTGCCTCGCCATGAGTCAGGGTAGGCAGAGTCAACTCATTACGCATGGGCACAACTATCAACATAAGTGCGGCATACATAGGTCATGCGCTAGCAATACATCACGTAACAGCCCACAGGCGCCATAGGACAACTGTACCTGGCATAACTGCCCTACGCTGCAGATTAGCCTGCGTGTCCACTGCACACTGGGGATCCCACTCCAGACCCTGGCAAGACAATGTCCCTCAACCGTTGACAGCTGCCCACTGCCCAGCGGGGCAATCATGGGAAGCGCTGTTCAGTACTGGGGGAAGATGGATCCCCTAAAACGAAAGTACTAGCCCCGGGGGCGGGCACCGGCAATGTGCCCCGTAGCCCCCTCCCTGCTGCTACAGGTTCCTTCCAGGCAGCTGCCCACTGGCAGGCGGGGCAGCTGTGCAGGACGTTCACACGGGCCCTCCTGGAGGCCCTCCTGGCACCCGCAATTCTCTACGAGCCCCCTCCGGGGCTCGGGGTGTAAAGTTATGCCCCCACACGTTGCACGTGGGAGCCCCTCTTCTGGGACTCTGGAAGGGGAAGTAGACCCCGTTGTTGCAGCGGCCCGCTACTGCGGTGCCGCTGTGTGTCCCCAAGGGTCACTGGCACTTTCGGTGCCTCTGGGGCCCCCTAACCCTCAAGGGCCCCCTTCGTCGCAGCTGCCCGCTGTCAGACGGGGCAGCTGGGAGACCAGTAGAGCCACTGTGGTCCTCTCTGCGGGACCGACGGGGAGGCGGGCACCGGCTATGTACCCCGATGCCCCCCGGGACTCTAAGCTTAATTGGCCCCAACACGTGGCAGCGGCCCGCACCGGCGGCACCGCTGGGGAAGGGGGGCTCAACACGAGCACGGCTGGTTTCCCCCGGGGCCTTAGGCACCGACAATGTGCCTCGGCCGGCCCCCGCCCGTCCCAGAACTCAGCCCCACTCACCGGCAGTCCGGGGCCTCGCGCTCCGGGTTCTCCTGACGGGCGGCCGACTCCCGGAACTCCGGCGATCAGCAGGCGGGGACTTCAATGCGGCGGGGGCAGGCACCGACAATGTGCCTCGGGCCCCCCTCCGCCTTACTCTCCTAACTGCTGGGGTCGCTGCGGGGCTCTTCCCTCGTCCTGAGAGCTCCGCGGGACCTCCGCAGCACTGCTCCCGATGGCCGGGACCTCGCGCCTCTCCTGACCTCACCCGGACTTCCAGGCTTCACCCGGGCCTCCCCTCGTGGGGCCCGGGACTTCGACAGGGAGCCCGCGGGGCTCCGGACGTCCTGCTTCCTCTTTGCGGGCCGGGGATTCCAGCCCTCTTTTCGGCCCCGCCCACAATCAGGCCGAGGTGCCTGGCTTCCTGGTCGGGCCGGCACTCTTTCTCCACAGCCCGCGGCGGTGATTCTCCACAATTTTGAAGTGCGGGGTGGGCTCCCGCCTTCAACTAAAATCACTGGCGGGGTAGGCACCCGCGTAATGGCACACTTGCGGGGTGGGCTCCCGCTCTTGGTTCACGCAGGCGGGAAGGCGGCGGGGTAGGCTCCCGCCGCACTTCCGAATGAGCCGCTCTCCTTTTCCTGGCCCCACACGCGTCTCCTTGTCAGCGCGCGATAGCGCTCCTCAACCCGGCCGCGGCGGTGATCCTGGGCGACTCTCTTCGTGCGGGCACATACGGGGTGGGCTCCCGTTGGTTTCACAAGCACCACGTTGCGGCGCACACGCGGGTGGGCACCCGCTTCCAGGCAAAGCTCCGGGGGGGATCTCCTCGGGACACGTGGCAGCACAGCGCTGCGGTCACGGCGGCGACAGGGACTCACAGCCCTTCCTCCCTCATGGCGCTGGACCTCCGCACAGCGCTTCTTCAGGCACGCAGCGCTTCGGTCCCCCACAGCGCTTTGCAGACGGTGTCTTCAGGGGGTTACAGCGCTCTCCAGGCTCCAGGGCACAGCGCTAGGGTGCAGGCATCAGCCCTTCTCTTCCTGCAGGCAGGCACAGGCAGCGCTCCCACCTCCAGGGTCCCACAGGATAAGTAGGCTCTGGCAGTCCAACGCTGCAGGCACCCTCTCCTTCTCTGGCACCGCAGGTATAGCGCTCCCCAGGCGCTAGATTCAGGGCAGTAGTAGAGCAGTCAGCAATGCTAGGTCGAGATCAACGGGCTAGTAGGGTGACTCATCGGAACCGGAGCCGCAGCTCCTGGAAGCAGTCATCCTCCGATAGCGTGGCACTCCTGCCTGTCACGGCAGTCTACACTCCAGCAAGGTGCTCTTCACTGGCCCTGTGGACGACGGAGGGGGTGCAGATGGGCACAGGGGCCAGCACACAGGCCCAATGTGGCGGTCTCCCCTGGCAGAAGGTCCCTTCCCCTTCCGTCCAGGCTCTGCACTGCCTCTGTCTCCTCACATGGCAGCTTCAGCAGGTTCTCTCCGGAACCGGTTCTAACTGGTTCAGGGGAGGAGTAGAGCACCCTCGGTGCGACGCTTCCCTCCAAAAGCAGGGGGCGCTGGGGGACAAACCACTAGGCTGCCAACCCACCTCAGTCAGGCGTCACATGGGCAGGCAGGCATGGCGTCCATTTTAACAGTGACATTTTTCCACAGTGCTTTTCTAAAATGGCGGCGCTAACAGTGTGTACCATATTACACAGCATTTGTTATGTTCTGTTCAGACACACCATATTTTATTGTCACACAAGCGAAAAAATTCAGGGCAAAAGGGCCAAGTCCAACACTATGGATAAGCTGAACACCTGTGTTTGTTGGCTACGAATAGTAGGCTAAGATAGCAGCACAAAGTCAGCCAATCAAATGTATTTATTTAGACTGCGTCTATTACAACAGAGCAGGTGTCTATCTACATAAAAAATATGCAATTATGTTAAACAATACAAGGTACTTATGAAGACAATGCTAAACATTTAAATAATAAGCGGTTAAGAACTACCTAAAGCAACTTCTTCCAGCAATTAAAAATCTGCCTATTGCATATATTTCATCTATATAATGCATGTGAATTAACAGTTTCATAGCTTGTGATCTGCCTCTTATTCCAAATTTAGGTTTAAATGGGCTTTTCTCTGGTTTAAGTGAAATTAGAACATTTTGAATTGTGTACTCTGACTAAGGTACATTTCCCCTCATTATTTTTTTTTAACTAATCGACTCTGGTCAGCAATAGCGTTGATTGAAACAAATCCTATGCTTTATTAGAGCAAGTCTTAACTATGAATTATGTAGATAATCAATATAGAGATAAACAGAATCCTTATGGCATGACTCTTTTAAGGACAAAGTTGAGGGTTGAGAGCCTAAATAAATTAGGTCTCCTTTTCAATAGCTGCAGCTCATATTTCAACAGGGCTAGCCATAATATAGAAGTGACAAGATTTACGGCAAGTATTGAAGTACTCTGTAATATTAATTAATATTTCCTGCACCCATCTTAGATCACTTATTACAATCTCCTCTCTCTCTCTACAAATAGAAGCAATTTTACACTTCGTTGAATTTCTCAGCACAAGCCAAGAAAGAAGAGAATAAAACCAAGCTAAGAATGTCCAGGCTGTTAGATTTTTCTCAGTTCATATGGCCTGGATCATTAAAGTAATCAGAAAGTAAAACAATTACTTTAGCATTTGCCATCTAGGAGGCCCCACTGATATCTGCCATCCAAACAATCTCTGCCCCATACAGTATGTGAGATTGAATCATTGCAGAGTAAGGAAAAAGACCGGCCTTATAGAGAGACCTCCATAGTCTCTACTAGCTCTATCGACGTCCATTCTAGTGACTATAAACTAAAGCAATGATCTTGAGTAGAACGGACTTCTTTAAATCTGTCTTGTTCCAGAGGAATTAGGTCTTGAGCATTGATCCAGTCTACCAACATTTTGAATATATCTTGGCATACAGTGTTGCCCCCACATCAGACAAATTTTTCAATCTATAACTTTTGCTACTGAGGGATCATCATGTTAAGAGAATTGCCCTATGGATAATATCCATTGGTAAATGAGGGAAAAAACCTTGACCACCAATCTGTATTGGAATTTGTAACTTTGGCAAGAAGGTCATCATGCCCTGAAGCTATTGTAAAATTTAAAGATAAAACTGAATTTTTTGAGGTGGGAAATGAGAAATAGGATAATATCACATCATCACATATTAAGGATTCCCAAGAAGCTTCTGAGTAACCTTACAAATGTATCTAATCCAAATAGCTTACTCAAACCTCCACCGGCTCCATATAAAGCACACAATCTGGTTACTTCCCATGATCTGCTCTATGAAAAGCCAAACTTTTGTGGGTGGAGTGTTTAGATGATGTTGCTGTTATCATACTGTTCCCAGCATTACGATATGACCACTGTTCCTTCTTAAATAGCCCATTATGTACCACCTTCAAAGAATATAAAAAAGTACATTCACTCTCCTATTCAATCCATTGATTTTCCTTTTTTATTTCCAAATCTGATTTCTCTGGCAATCTGCATCAAACCAACTCCTATCCTTTCATTGTTTTAGACTGCTACTTCTTCTTGGTTGTTTGCAAGATTTAATGCAAGATTTATTTAACTTTTGAACAATCAACATCCTCTTTTATTTTTCTTGCATACCAATTTAAGGTATTATCAATTATAGAAATCTCTGTGTTGTGTTCAAAAGTTGAAAGTGAAACCAGTTGTGTTTCATCAATCTGGTTGGTGAGCCTCCTAGGAAACTGTACCTTTAGGGAGAAGACCTTTTGTTGAGTATTTGTTACAAGGATCACTAAGATTATATGTTTCGGGTGGTTATAACTTTAATCTATTTTGAATACTTTTAATTAATCTAATTGAAGAACTAAGGTTGCAAAAATATATAATTGGACATGGTTGATTACCTTTCAATGACGTATGATCAGTGGGAGAATCTGAGGGGAACTTTCTATATAGGCAAAATATGATCACAAATGACAAAAAGGTTGAATTGTCACAGTCACAAGTTGTAGTTATTATTAGTATTATTATTATTAGCAACTTGTAATGCGTACAGCTACCCTGAAGGTTTTCCCAGCGCAGGGCGATTGCAGATTTGCTGTTCCACAAAGAAATGAGAAACAGCAACATATCTGGGTAAGTTGTAAAGCAGTCTAGCAGAGGTGTTCTGAACAATTTGTAGGTGCTATATAGATGACTTAACAGCACCTAAATAGAGCACATTGCTGTAGTCCAGGCAAGAAATAACCAATGCCTGAAGAACGGTCCACTGAGCCGCTAAGGGAATAAGCCATAGAATCTTTTTCAGCCATTTAAGGACTGCAAAACAAGTGGCCGTTACCTTAGCTATTTGCGGTTTCATAGAGAAATTATCATCAATAAGAAAGCCCAGGTTTTTTACTTTAGATACCGGGGTGGGAGGGGACGCTAGAAATTCAGGGCAGTGTTTGGCACCCCAAAGGGATCTGATGTTTCCTAGAACTAGGAGCTCGGTTTTATCACTGTTAAAATTAAGTGGGCCCGATTCACAGAAGTCATCTGAGATGAAAATCTAACTTTACGACTTTCGGTATTCACAAAGGGCATTTACGAGTAGTAAAGTTAGACTTTTGGTATAAGTTTAAACCAAAAGTCTAACTTTACTACTACTAAAGTTAGACTTTTGGTCTAACTTAGACCAAAAGTCTAACTTTGCTACTACTAAAGTTAGACTTTTGGTCTAAAGTTAGGCTTTTGGTCTAAACTTAGACCAAAAGTCTAACTTTACTACTCGTAAATGCCATTTGTGAATACCGAAAGTCGTAAAGTTAGACTTTCATCTCAGATTACTTTTGTGAATCAGGCCCAGTGAGTTTAGGTTCAACCAAGCCACATTTTTCGTCATCCCCAGATGCAGTAAGGATGGGTCATGTCTCTGTGCCAAAGACAGGGAGAAGATGATCTGAATATCATCGGCATATGAAAACAGGGTGAGTCCACAACTCTCTATTAAGTCCGCCAAAGGGTGAACATAGATGTTGAACAGTAATGGGCTTAGAATGGATTCCTGCGGGACACCTGAATTCAAGGCTTGTGTTTGGGACCTCACGTTGGATGAACAAAATTTGAAATGTGCCGTCATTTAAAAAGGAGCTAAACCACCTATGGGCTGAGTCTGTCATGCCTATTGACTACAGCCTATGAATCAGGGTAGAGTGGGACACTGTGTCAAAAACCGTGCTCAGGTCCAATAAAATGAGCACGGCAGTGCCTCCCTCATCCAGGTATTGTCTCAGATATTCAGTCACGGCCAAAAGGGTGGACTCAGTGCTGTGCCCAGCCCTGAAGCCCGACTGGGAAGGGTGGAGAGGATAATGAGTATCACGAAATGATGAAAATTGGGCATTGACATGTTTTTCTAGCACTTTTGAGAAAATAGATAGCAAGGAAATAAAGTGAAAGTTGGAGAGACAATCAGGATGCTATTATGCTATCAGGAAATACTGCTGTCTTGATGTTATCGGCTGAAAGCGAATCATTGTGAAATCAGTCAGTCTTTGATGGGTTTTAGCAAAGGTTAGAATCATACATAATACCAATTATGCTAGTTGAGTAGTTGGAAAGTATAATACTCAAATCATTGAAAAAGAAATCCTGTTGTACATTTTGCAATTGCAAGTTATATACATTTATCACACTCAGAGATTCAATGTTAGGAAGGTTATTAATTTTCATTTAGAGGTTTCCAACAATGCATTGCCAGCCACCTTAGTAGAGACTAGATTTAATAAATCCTATGAAGCACGACCTGAACTGTTAGGAGTAGCATTTATGTATTTGTAGGAATCCATCAATTATGGGTATATCTACGTACAACTGGGTCTCCTAGAAACAGATAACATAGTTGACCAAAAATCTTTTAAGTAATCATACTTTAACATAATTCCTAGGCTATAAATATTCCAGGAAAAAAATAAAGATCATGCAAATAGCTTAGATTTTAATCCATGTCACTCAATATGGTGTTTTCACCTTCAGATTAACTATGTAAACGCAAGCAAGCAAAGGGATTCCCATAAAGGGAATTATATTTCCATGGCACTGTCAACCATTGGCTTTGATACTCTTAGCATATCCTCATCTAATCAACAACCTTTCTTGGTATCAGGTGAGATATCTTTGTTTGCGGGGTAAAGAAAGCTTAGGTTGCTAATGGACCAGCATGATTTTTTAGAAAGGTTACACTGTAAGGATTGAAGGTATGCTATTTATCCTTGACTATAGATTCAATATCTTTGGAGAAAAGCTCATCCTCCAATGCAATGAAGAAGTTCCTTAGCTAGTTAAGAGAAGAGCAGGATCTTCGTAACGTCCCTCCCAAATGTATTATTTATAAACCCTATTTATTTTAAATGATGTTACATAGAGACCTTTTAATTAGGACAGTCAGAGAAAATATCCAATGGGCATGAGCAATTTAATTATCTCTGTTTCCTATGTCTTTTGCCAGATTTACTCTATCTACATAAATCCATAAACTACTCATATTAGGTTTAATCGTTGGTAATACAGTTATGTTCTTTTTATTCCTCTTTTTTTCCCTCTAACCTAACTTTTTATTTTGGGCAGTAACCTTTCAGATACATTAGATTCTATCAGTATGTCAGTTTGGACCTGGTAAACACCTGTTCTTTGGTGATTACAATGAACAAACCCTGATTCAAGGATATGAACATTTTGAGGGATATAACTGCTTCTATTTTTACCCTGGATTCAAAATATTTGCGTCCTAACACTGCTCCTTTCCTTTGCACCCTTGTCTTTTCAATTGTTACAGAAATAATTTCCATTGAAGATAATAAAGATTTCAGGCCAATGTGAGTGTCATAAGCCACCTACCTGGATCCCAGATGATTACAATGAGACAGCAATGCTAGTTACCAAATCCTCCCGAGACTTGCCCTCGGTTTACAGGAGGAGACACTGCTCTGGTGGGAAATTCCAGGCGAAGGGGGTTGGAGTGGAGCGAACATATAGAGTCAAAAATGCTGTGGCTCATCTACTCAACAGCAACACTGCAGCAGGCATTCACCCCAGTCTGATTAATGGCACCAGTAGATATGGTACCTAAAAACAAACAAATAATAAGGTTTTAGTCTAGTATTAACTCTATCTCTTAAGGTATCACCTAACAAAAGCTTTTCAAATCTCAACCAACCTTTACTTTTGTTGTTGCTTTGTTTTCATTTAGATTATCGGTAGAGGCTCCTTTATCAAAATGTTTGAAACTGTAGTGAGTATGATTTCAGCATCAAACCCACAAGCAAATTTGGACAGGGTAAGTTTCACCCAAGTCCTCTCTGGTTAGTCTTGCCAACAGTATGTAAGTGAGTTGAACAAAAACACTGGTTACCTTTGTTTGCAGCGCAATGTTGCAAATGAGCTCAGCGCGTAGTAAAATCAAGTCTGTTAATGCGTCTCTCCTTTCCTTGTTGTTCTTTTTTCCATCCAGGTGCAAGACTAATGACTTTGATGAGGCTGACTTCTAGAAGGTGTTTTAGAATGTTCACAAAGGTCGATATCTAATTGCTTATAGCAAGGAACAGGTGCAGATGATTAATTTGATGAGGCTGTCATCTAGAAGGTGTTTTAGAATGTTCACAAAGGTCGCATTCTAATTGCTTATAGCAAGGAACAGGTGCAGGGGATTAATTTGATGAGGGCTGTCTTCCTGAAGATTCACGTTAAGGTCATCTATGCTGGTTGCTTGATGCTTATTCTGGTGGATTTCCTGAATGTTTCCGTGGCGCCTGAAACCTGACCTTGCATATGAATCTTAAAACATTTGTAAAAACTATTAAGCTTTTTCAAACAAACTGGGAAACACAAGCTGCAGCTAGCTATTACCAACAGCATGTATTATGGTCAAAAGTCAGGGTACAAGTCGTTTGTTCATAAGTATTGGGAGGAATGATATGAGTCATGCCAGTATATTGTGAAAGTTAAGAGAGGTGAGCTGTGGCAGGAATCCTGACAGTGAGGCAATATGTAAAATATTTATGCAGCAGACAAACAGCAACAAAGTGAAAAAAACAACACAAGTAAAAACCTCACACCAATTTAGAAAAATTGAGTAAATTGTAGTAAATTATTTAACACCAAAATTGAAAAAAAAAACAATCAGTAGAACCGGAGTTATGAATTTTTAAAAAATCTAGAGCTTAAAAGATCAAAGCACTAAGTCCAGACATCTAGTCGCGCGAGACCAAGTCCAAGTCGAACAATATGACCAACTGCGATGGAGCGTATGTTGGATACAAGAAGTGGAATGGGCCCTGTTGGCGCTTACTTTCGGACTAAGAAGAAATTTAAAACAAAACTGCTCTGAGAAGGTAGAGTATAGTGGGGCATGGCTACAGGTGGTGTCAGAGGAGGGAGTGTCGACGTCGAGGCATGCTGGATGAAATCATGAAGATTTCTTCATTTGGACTCATTTGTTTTTTTGGAAGTTGAACATCTCCAGCGGAGTGCAGCAGGGGGA
The DNA here is from genome assembly GCA_963921515.1 of Calotriton arnoldi. Classification (NCBI taxonomy): domain Eukaryota; kingdom Metazoa; phylum Chordata; class Amphibia; order Caudata; family Salamandridae; genus Calotriton; species Calotriton arnoldi. The sequence continues at coordinate 3,225,067 of CAWUFW010000984.1, forward strand.
TGTAGCCAACAATTGTTTCAGGAGGCTGGATACCCCATCACCAAGAGACAATTAAACAAGATTTGCTACTATCGAGAAGAAAGTAGCGTGAGCTGCTGCCAGGTTAGGCCAATCAGCGATGATCCTTGAACGGCTAAACGAGCAGGCTGGTCACAGTCTTCTTTCAGTTCTCAGCGCAGTTTTTAGCCAGGTTGTGGATTTTGGCTATCTGGGCACATTTAACACAAAAACCAAGATTCCCGGATTGAAGGGGCCCCACTTAAGGGTTAAGAACTTACTTAGGCTGGGTCCAGGTGAGAGTTCAAATGGTTGGAGCCTTTTATGTCCCTGAGGCTCTGTTCAGGAGACCAGCAAGCTAGCCCTTGAGTTATTCTGGTAGTTCTGTGCTCAAGTGGTGAAGCAGGTGTCAGGCAGCAAGGCAGGCTCCTGAGGTTTCAAGGCAGGCTTCAGGCAGCACAGCAGTCCTTCCAGATGCAGCAAAATAGTCTTGCGGCATACACTGTAGGCCACAGCAGCTGGCAGTCCTCTGAGAGTCCTTCCACTAGTCCAGAAAGTGAGCTGAAGAGTAGTCTAAGGGTACCCCCCTTATACATGGTTCCTTCTTTAAAGTAGAGGTTTCTAGAGAATTCCCTTTGAAGTGCTAGAAGTTTCCTGACTCCCATGCCCTGGCTCCAGGTTGCATGCATGAACAATGCAGGGGTGTGAGAAGTTGGCCTGGTATATGCTGTTCACTAGTTAAAGTGGACACCTTGCACCAGTACAATTCGACTCTTATGGTAGGTAGGTTTAAGACAACCTTTATAGAAAGCTATCCTAGTGGTAGCTGTGGAGAGCAGCCTTCAGGCTAAGTCTTGGAGGAATGTAAAGCAGCTTGTTTTACCACACAATCTCTTGAATCACCAAATGAAAAGACACCACACAGGTATATATATATCAAATATATATGTATTTATTACTAAACAACTCTCTACTAATCTCTTGTGAGATTAGAAGTCAGGAACATATGCACAAATCAACGTTTCACAATAAATTAAGCACAAATATGGCTGGGGCCCTAGGGGCGTACCAGACCATATACTAAAAAAGAGACTTAAGAACAACGACTTGCAAAGGGACAAGGCCTAGGGCCTTCAGAAGTGTTGGGGCCTCACGAAACCACCCAAGGCAGGTAAGTAAAGGACCCACGGGGGACGCGTGCAGTGCGTGAACACAGGCGCGGATCGCCGTAGACTTCAATGGGGCAAGTCGCGGTTGGAAATTAAGAGTTTAAGGGCACTTCGGGAGTAGCTACAAGCAAGTCACTTACAGGGTAAGTAGTTCTAGGGCCAACACCCACAGGAGCACCGTAGTGCTGGAGTTACCTCACCCAGGGAAGCCGGGTGCATAGGTGTCCTTTGGTGTCGGGTCGCGGCGTCGTTTTCAATGGGAGCCAATGAAGACTTGCTGCTTGTGAAGCCAGAAGAAGTGTCCGGTGGAATCCAAGCCTGGATTTGGAAGAAGGAAGACCTGAAATCAGAGGGGACAGTGTTCAAAGTCACTGGGCAGTGACCCGGGGCAAGAAGGAAGATGAATGCCCACCGTCGTTGACAGATTCAGGTTGTTCACGGGTGTCTTGACTCTTCGGCCACGAGGTCCAGGAGGCGTCGAGGATGACCAGGAGCTGGATTCAGCGTGTCCCACAAAGTCTGCAGCTGACTGCGGTGTCGGCGACCCGATTGGAGCCAACAAGCCTTGGTAGCAGCAAGTCTTGTGGAAAGAGCAAAAAGTCAATGGTGCAGACCAGCAAGGTCTGGGGAACTCACCCAGCAAGGGTAAGTCAGGGCAGGCCTGGAGCAACCAGGGGAGCTGTTTGGTTCTGTAGAAAAGTCTTCAGGGGACCCACAAGCCGGCTGGCAAGGGATCGCGAAGACGCCTCAGGAGGATTCTTTCAACAGGGGCCCACGGTCACTCGGGATGGGGTAGGCCTCTGATCTTCGGAGGGATTCCTGCTAGAGGCTGGGACCACACGTGGTCCAAAGCACAGGTTCGTAGAACGTCGTGAAGGGGTTGCACTTGACAATAGTGCATGGTACCCAGGGACTGCGGTTCCTCGTCACTCGTGGGGTCCACTTGCCTCAGCTTCACTGGGGACTCACGATGGCCTTGGAGAAGTCAGGAAATCCTCATCTTGGGCTGCAGGGCCCACAGGCTCCGGCGGGAGTGGCATAGTTTGCGACTGTTGTTTCAGTTTTTGGTGCCTGCCAAGCAGGGGAGTCACTCCTTGACTCCAAGGGAGATTCTTCAGTCTTCCAGAGGTAGTGGAACGTCGAAGGTCCAGGATTCTTCTTCAGAGCGTCATCCAGGGATATCTAGTTTGCAATGGCAAGGGTTCCCTACCTTATACTAAAAAGGAAGGGAGGGACTAGCTCTAAGACCCCACCTATGGGAGGGTCAGGGGAGTGGGTGGCTACACCCACTTCCCTTTGTCCAGTTTTGCGCCAGAGCAGGGGCAGGTAGCCCCTGAGCCAGTTTGAACTGGTGTATGCACAGAGGAGCCTTCTGCTCCCCCAGTGCAGGACTTCAAAGCACTCTAGGAGTGCACCCACCCAGCCCCAATACACTAAACCCTGTCTGGGAGGTGGTCACACCTCCCTGGGACAGGATACCTATTGTTGGGCTTCCTCCACTGCGAGTTTCGGTCATCAGCAGGAGGGCAGCCCAGTGTCTGTGACTGGTGGCATCCATTTTGTGATGCCAGGGCTCTTCAGGATTCTACCGCGTTTCCACAGTAGGTACATGTCTCTCCCTCTAGAAGGGTGGAATGCTACCCCCGCCGCCAGAACTGGCGGGGGGGTAGTATTCCAAGATGTTTGACACCAAACACGACATGTTTCCGTGCAGCCATCCCAAAGTTAGCATTTAACGCGGGGTTATAATGCGCTTAAGAGTATATGGTCAGGCTGCACTACAAACAGCATCAGAGAAGGGTCTCCGAATGCTGCAGAGGGGCTCTGCTCATGCAGGGGCACCCTCTCACATAGGAACCAAGCACTCTGCCTTCAGGATTGATAAGGCCTGCCATAGGAGTGACTTATAGGTTTATATGTGTGTATCTATGTAGTGATATAGGTAGCCTATATCACAGTAAGGGGTGCATGCACCACCTTACCCAGGCTGCAGTAGCAGACCTGTGGTGTCAGATTTAGTCTGCTTCCCAGGGGTGGCATAATACATGCTTCAGCCCCTGGTAGGCCTGTGAAGTACCTATGCCCTTGGTACCTAAGGTACCATATACTAGGGACTCATAAGGTACCACAGTATCCAATCACTAGTGCACCTAGAGTGCACTCCAAGTCGTTTAGAGAGAACAGAGAGGCTGGGGCCCTGATTGGCAGGGTCCCAGCCAGACTATAGCCAGAAACCAGTGTAAACATCAGAAAAAAAGTGGGGGCAACATAAGAGGCAGATCCTACTCTCCTACACAACCCCCCCCAAACGCAGGGACACTAAACTAACCTTGACCAGTTGAGTCTTCGTGCTCTAAGTGGAAATACCTTGAGAGTCCATCTGCATTGGCATGTTGGGTCCCAGGCCTGTGTTCCACTGTATAGTCCATCCCCTGTAGGGAAATGGACCACCTCAAAAGTTTTGGGTTTTCACCTTTCATCTGTTTAAGCCATAGGAGGGGCTTGTGGTCAGTCTGAACTATGAAGTGAGTGCCAAACAAGTATGGCCTCAGCTTCTTCAGGGCCCACACCACAGCAAAGGCCTCCCTCTCTATAGCTGACCAACGTTTCTCTCTAGGGGTCAGCCTCCTGCTAATAAAAGCTACTGGCTGGTCTTGACCTTCATCATTCAGTTGAGACAGTACAGCTCCCACACCCAGCTCAGAAGCATCTGTTTGGACAATGAACTTTTTGGTGTAGTCTGGACTCTGTAAGATGGGGGCAGTGCACATGGCCTGCTTTAGGTCTTCAAATGCCTTCTGACAGCTAGCTGTCCACTGAACCTTTTTTGGCATTTTCTTTGAGGTCAGATCATTCAAGGGGGTCACTATAGATCCATATCCCTTCACAAACCTCCTATAGTACCCAGTCAGGCCTAAGAAGGCTCTCACCTGTGTCTGGGTGGTTGGAGCAACCCATTCCATTATGGTTTGGATTTTGCTCTGTAAAGGCTGAACCTGGCCTCCACCCACAAGGTGGCCCAGGTACACAACCTGACTCTGCCCTATCTGGCACTTAGTGGCCTTGATAGTGAGGCCTGCTTTCTGCAGAGCCTCCAAAACATTTCTGAGGTGGACCAGGTGATCCTGCCAGGAGGAACTAAAGACAGCAATATCATCTAGATAAGCTGAGCAATAAGTTTCCATCCCTGCCAGAACTTTGTTCACCAACCTCTGAAAAGTGGCAGGTGCATTTTTCAATCCAAAGGGCATCACCACAAAGTGGTAGTGCCCACCAGGGGTCGAAAATGCTGTTTTGGCTTTTGCATCATCAGCTAACCTGATCTGCCAGTAGCCAGCTGTTAGGTCAAATGTACTCAGATACTTGGCTGAGGCCAAAGTATCAATCAGCTCATCTGCCCTTGGTATGGGATAGGCATCAGTCCTGGTGACTGCATTGAGGCCTCTGTAGTCTACACAAAACCTCATTTCTTTCTTACCACCCTGGGTATGAGGCTTGGGTACTAGGACTACTGGGCTAGCCCAAGGGCTATCTGAAGGCTCAATCACACCTAACTCCAACATTTTCTGGACTTCAGTCCTGATACAGTCCCTGACATGGTCAGGTTGCCTGTAGATTTTACTCTTGACAGGCAGACTGTCCCCAGTGTCCACCTCATGGGTGCACCAGGTAGTCTGACTAGGGGTCAGGCTAAACATATGTCTGTACTGCTGCAGAACTTGTCTGCACTCAGTTTGCTGATGGTCAGTGAGGCTGCTTGCCAAAGCAACACCATCTACTGACCCATCATCAGGGTTCTGTGAGAGCAGGTCAGGGAGAGGGTCACTCTCCTCCTCCTGTTCCTCATCAGTTGCCATGAGCAAGCCCATGTCAGCCCTGTCAACATATGGTTTTAATCTGTTGACATGGAGCACCCTCAGGGGGCTCCTGGGAGTTCCAAGATTCACCAGATAGGTGACTTCTCCCTTTTGCTCAACTATTGTATGGGGGCCACTCCATTTGTCTTGGAGGGCTGCTGGGGCCACAGGCTCCAACACCCACACTTTCTGTCCTGGCTGGTACACAGTCAGCACAGCCTTTGGTCATGCCAAGCTTTTTGTAATTCTTGGCTGGCCTCCAGGTTTTTGGTTGCCTTCTTCATGTATTCGGCCATCCTGGAGCGGAGACCAAGTACATAGTCCATCACATCCTGTTTGGGGGTTTGAGAGGTAACTCCCAGCCCTCTTTTACCAAACATAATGGACCTCTTACAGGATGCCCAAACAGAAGCTCAAATGGGCTGTAACCAACCCCCTTCTGTGGAACCTCTCTGTATGCAAACAACAGGCAGGGAAGAAGAAGGTCCCATTTCCGCCTAAGCTTCTCTGGGAGTCCTTTAATCATTCCCTTCAGGGTTTTGTTGAAACGTTCAACCAACCCATTGCATTGTGGGTGATAGGGGGTGGTGAACTTATAAGTTACACCACACTCCTTCCACATTGCTTTCAAATATCCTGACATGAAGTTTGTACCTCTGTCAGAGATGACCTCCTTTGGGAAACCCACTCTGGAGAAAACTCCAATGAGGGCTCTTGCCACCACAGGGGCTGTGGTGGTCCTCAGAGGAATTGCCTCTGGGTACCTGGTGGCATGATCCACTACCACCAGGATAAATCTGTGCCCAGATGCAGTTTGAGGGTCAAGGGGACCAACAATGTCAATCCCTACCCTTTCAAAGGGTACCCCCACCACAGGTAGTGGTATCAGGGGGCCTTTGTGGTGCCACCTGCCTTGCCACTGGCTTGGCATGTGACACAGGAGCGACAAAACTCCTTTGTGTCCTCTGACATATGTGGCCAATGAAAATGTGGAACAAGCCTGTCCCAGGTCTTGTTTTGGCCCAAGTGACCTGCTAAAGGGATATCATGTGCTAGGGTCAAGAGGAACCCCTAAACTTCTGAGGTATTACCAACCTCCTGGTGGCTCCAGGGGCTGGATCTCTACCCTCAGAATATAGGAGTCCCTCATCCCAATAAACTTTATGGGACCCACTAGCACTCCCAGCAGCCTCAGCAGCAGCCTGCTGTCTGAGGGGTTCAAGAGAGGGGCAGCACTGTTGCTCCTTACTCAGATCTTCCCTAGAAGGGCCCCCTGCCCCCAAGAACTCAACCTGATCAGGCTCAAGTTCCTCTGGGGCAGTTCCTTCTTCAGGATCTGCTCCTCCTCCCTCAAGAGGGGAATCAGTGATCTGAGACAGAGGGGAAGGCACTGCCTTACCCCTACTGCTCCTCTTCTTGGGAAGCATCTGGTCCATGGTTTCAGGATCCAGAGCTGGTTCAGTGTCATGCATTTTGGCCTGTGACCTGGTCACAGCAAATACCTCTGCAGGGATGCCCAACATCTCAGCATGAGTCCATAACTCTACTTCAGACCAGGCTGAAGTTTCTAGATCATTGCCCAATAGACATTCTACAGGGAGGTCTGCACTGACTACAACCTTCTTGAGGCCAGTTACCCCTCCCCAGGAGAAATTCACAACTGCCAGACTATGGTTGGTCCTGACATTGCTTGCATTGGTCACCTGGTACATTTCGCCCAGGATGATCTGTCCAGGGTCCACAAGATCCTCTGCCACCATGGTGACACTAGCACCTGTGTCCCTAAATGCCAAAGCCTGTTTGCCATTTATTACAGGCTGCTGTTTGTATTTGCCCAGATTACTGGGGCTCACCAGGAAGGACATGTCAATGTCTCCATCACAAATCAGCATTGCCTGAGTGGGTACTCTGACTAGGCCAGAGTCCACTTCAGAACCCAGGGTCAACCCTACTACACCCTTATTCTGAGTACCACCTCCACCAGTAGCTGAACTAGGGGGAACAGTTGCCTTAGGGGCAGGAGTGGTGGTGGTTTGGTCTTTGGACTTGTTACAATCAGAAGTCCAGTGCCCTTTCTGTTTACAGAATTTGCACCAGGGCTTCTTTTGGCCTTTTCCCTTGTTGGATTGTGACTCCCCACCAGATGCAGATTTTTGGGGCCCTTGTGAAGACTTCTGGTCTTTTGACTTATCCCCACTTTTCTCAGAGCCCTTAGAATCCTGCTTCTTTGTGTCACCCCCTTGGTTCTGGGTTTTCTGCCTCACCCTGGTTCTGACCCACTTGTCTGCCTTCTTTCCCAATTCTTGGGGAGAGGTCAGATCTGAGTCCACCAGGTATTGATGCAACAACTGGTTCTGGCAATTATTAAGGATCTGTTCTCTCATCATTAGATTATACAATCCCTTGAAATCAGTAACCCTACTGCCAACCAGCCAACCCTCCAGAGCCTTGGTTGCACAATCTACAAAGTCAGTCCAGTCCTGAGTCTGTGCCTTCTGGGTGTCTCTGAACTTCAACCTGTACTGCTCAGTGGTTAAGCCAAACCCATCTATCAGTGCACTCTTCAGGACTTCATAGTCATCAGCATCCTCTTCTCTAACAGTGAGGAGCTTGTCTCTACCTTTATCTGAAAAGGAGAGCCACAAGATTGCTGCCCACTGCTTTTGGGGGACCTGTTGTACTCTACAGGCCCTTTCCATAGCAGTTACCCACTTATGGATATCATCCCCACTCTGGTAGGGAGGAACAACCTTGCTCAGGTTCCTATGGTCTGGAATATATTCTCTGCCTCTAGGGACACTGTTGCTGCCACCAGGGGGTTCTAACCCCTCTTTTCTAGAAGCTCTCTGGAGCTCCAGGGCTTCCTTATCTAATGCCAACTGCTTGGTTTTGAGGGCAAACCTTGCTTCCTCATACTGCAGCAGTTTGTACATTCTGTCAGAGGAGGTCTCTCTTCTTGAGAAGTAGGAGTTCCTCTGGTAGACAGATTCTCTGCCAGAGTGATAGGAGTGTTCAGATTCCCTAGAAAGGGACCTAGGCCTCTCCTCCACTATGTCAGTTCTCTTAGGGAGAATTCCTCTGTCCTGTTCAGACCCCTTGGGACCTGGCCCTACAACCACAGAGTCTTGGTCATCCTGATGTCCATCATCTGACCCAGACACTGTAATTGACCCACTCACTGATTCAGACCCATTAGCTCCTAGAGCTAATCTAAGATCATCTGCTGTCAGCAGATCTATCAGGTGTAGTGTGGAGGGACTCTGTCCTAGCTTCAGGTGCCTTTCAGCACACATGGCTTTCAAGTCAAAGAAAGTCATGTCCTTATACTGAGGCTGAGTGGATCCACTGGGTCCACCCCTTAAGGACATTCTAGTGTTGTGCAGTGTTGTACTACCTACACTAGTTTGTGGCCTACTGATACTAGCTTGAGCTGTAGAAAGGGTGTGCTATCCCTTGGCACACAGCTCTAAGTTCAGTAGAACTTATTGATACTAAGCTTGACTTTATATGTACCTTGAGTACCTATAGTGGTTTTCAGTTAGTAATTCAAATAGAGATTTTCTGGTAAAACAATAGCAAGCTGGAATCCCACACGCTGCCACCAATGTGAGAAGTTGGCCTGGTATATGCTGTTCACTAGTTAAAGTGGACACCTTGCACCAGTACAATTCGACTCTTATGGTAGGTAGGTTTAAGACAACCTTTATAGAAAGCTATCCTAGTGGTAGCTGTGGAGAGCAGCCTTCAGGCTAAGTCTTGGAGGAATGTAAAGCAGCTTGTTTTACCACACAATCTCTTGAATCACCAAATGAAAAGACACCACACAGGTATATATATCAAATATATATGTATTTATTACTAAACAACTCTCTACTAATCTCTTGTGAGATTAGAAGTCAGGAACATATGCACAAATCAACGTTTCACAATAAATTAAGCACAAATATGGCTGGGGCCCTAGGGGCGTACCAGACCATATACTAAAAAAGAGACTTAAGAACAACGACTTGCAAAGGGACAAGGCCTAGGGCCTTCAGAAGTGCTGGGGCCTCACGAAACCACCCAAGGCAGGTAAGTAAAGGACCCACGGGGGACGCGTGCAGTGCGTGAACACAGGCGCGGATCGCCGTAGACTTCAATGGGGCAAGTCGCGGTTGGAAATTAAGAGTTTAAGGGCACTTCGGGAGTAGCTACAAGCAAGTCACTTACAGGGTAAGTAGTTCTAGGGCCAACACCCACAGGAGCACCGTAGTGCTGGAGTTACCTCACCCAGGGAAGCCGGGTGCATAGGTGTCCTTTGGTGTCGGGTCGCGGCGTCGTTTTCAATGGGAGCCAATGAAGACTTGCTGCTTGTGAAGCCAGAAGAAGTGTCCGGTGGAATCCAAGCCTGGATTCGGAAGAAGGAAGACCTGAAAGCAGAGGGGACAGTGTTCAAAGTCACTTGGCAGTGACCCGGGGCAAGGAAGATGAATGCCCACCGTCGTCGACAGATTCAGGTCGTTCATGGGTGTCTTGACTCTTCGGCCACGAGGTCCAGGAGGTGTCGAGGACAACCAGGAGCTGGATTCAGCGTGTCCCACAAAGTTTGCAGCTGACTGCGGTGTCGGCGACCCGATTGGAGCCAACAAGCCTTGGTAGCAGCAAGTCTTGTGGAAAGAGCAAAAAGTCAATGGTGCAGACCAGCAAGGTCTGGGGAACTCACCCAGCAAGGGTAAGTCAGGGCAGGCCTGGAGCAACCAGGGGAGCCCTTTGGTTCTGTAGAAAAGTCTTCAGGGGACCCACAAGCCGGCTGGCAAGGGATTGTGAAGACGCCTCGGGAGGATTCCTTCAACAGGGGCCCACGGTCACTCGGGATGGGGTAGGCCTCTGATCTTTGGAGGAATTTCTGCTAGAGGCTGGGACCATACGTGGTCCAAAACACAGGTTCATAGAATGTCGTGAAGGGGTTGCACTTGACAATAGTGCACGGTACCCAGGGACTGCGGTTCCTCATCACTCGTGGGGTCCACTTGCCTCAGCTTCGCTGGGGACTCACGATGGCCTTGGAGAAGTCAGGAAATCCTCATCTTGGGCTGCAGGGACCTCGGGCTCCGGCGGGAGCGGCGTAGTTTGCGACCGTCGTTTCAGTTTTTGGTGCCTGCCAAGCAGGGGAGTCACTCCTTGACTCCAAGGGAGATTCTTCAGTCTTCCAGAGGTAGTGGAACGTTGAAGGTCCAGGATTCTTCTTCAGAGCGTCATCCAGGGATATCTAGTTTGCAATGGCAAGGGTTCCCTACCTTATACTAAAAAGGAAGGGAGGGACTAGCTCTAAGACCCCACCTATGGGAGGGTCAGGGGAGTGGGTGGCTACACCCACTTCCCTTTGTCCAGTTTCATGCCAGAGCAGGGGCAGGTAGCCCCTGAGCCAGTTTGAACTGGTGTATGCACAGAGGAGCCTTCTGCTCCCCCAGTGCAGGACTTCAAAGCACTCTAGGAGTGCACCCACCCAGCCCCAATACACTAAACCCTGTCTGGGAGGTGGTCACACCTCCCTGGGACAGGATACCTATTGTTGGGCTTCCTCCACTGCGAGTTTCGGTCATCAGCAGGAGGGCAGCCCAGTGTCTGTGACTGGTGGCATCCATTTTGTGATGCCAGGGCTCTTCAGGATTCTACCGCGTTTCCACAGTAGGTACATGTCTCTCCCTCTAGAAGGGTGGAATGCTACCCCCACAGCCAGAACTGGTGGGGGGTAGTATTCCAAGATGTTTGACACCAAACACGACATGTTTCCGTGCAGCCATCCCAAAGTTAGCATTTAACGCGGAGTTATAATGCGCTTAAGAGTATATGGTCAGACTGCACTAAAACAGCATCAGAGAAGGGTCTCCGAATGCTGCAGAGGGGCTCTGCTCATGCAGGGACACCCTCTCACATAGGAACCAAGCACTCTGCCTTCAGGATTGATAAGGCCTGCCATAGGAGTGACTTATAGGTTTATATGTGTGTATCTATGTAGTGATATAGGTAGCCTATATCACAGTAAGGGGTGCATGCACCACCTTACCCAGGCTGCAGTAGCAGACCTGTGGTGTCAGATTTAGTCTGCTTCCCAGGGGTGGCATAATACATGCTTCAGCCCCTGGTAGGCCTGTGAAGTACCTATGCCCTTGGTACCTAAGGTACCATATACTAGGGACTCATAAGGTACCACAGTATCCAATCACTAGTGCACCTACAGTGCACTCCAAGTCGTTTAGAGAGAACAGAGAGGCTGGGGCCCTGATTGGCAGGGTCCCAGCCAGACTATAGCCAGAAACCAGTGTAAACATCAGAAAAAAAGTGGGGGCAACATAAGAGGCAGATCCTACTCTCCTACAAGGGATGACAAGTCCTTTTTGTGAATGCAGAGCACAGCCTATTCAGTTCCATGTGGGCCTGTGACCAGCTCTGCTGTGACCCAGGATAGGCTACAGGCATTAAATAGGTTCAGGCAAGAAAATGTAAACTTTCCAAAAGTGCTATTTTCAAAATTGGAACTTAAAATTCGACTTTAAAATGAATTTTGTTTGGGAGTTTTATATAGCGCGAACTTAACCCAAAGGTCTCAGAGTTCTTTACATGAGCACAAGTAGTGTTACAGATGGTCACATTTATTTTTGTTAGGCACGGGGAGATTAACTGATTTGCCCAGAATCACAGGATGTTGAGTGTCCCTGCCGAGACTTGAACCCTGTTCCCCAGCTTCGAAATTGACCGCTCTAGCCGTTAGGTCACAAAGAGAGTTTTTAATTAAAATTTCTTTAACAGCAATCAATAAATGTTCAACTGTTCCCAACCAACCATCATCACTTATTAAATGTAATGAGACAACCTAATGTTATCTGATGGGAGAGGTAGGCCTCATAGTAGTGAAACACAAATTTAAGAGTTTTTCTCTTCCAGGACATGTAAAACTTAAAAGTACATTCCAACACTTTGATTTCAATGCACCCTGTCCTATGGGCTACCTAAGGTCAATCTTGGGAGGCATATATACAATAAAAAGGGTGTTTAAGTCTTGGCAAGGGGGTTATATTGCCAAGACAGTTTGGCAGTTTAAAACTGCATTCAGGCTGCAGGGGCAGGCCTCAGACAAGTTTTAAGGAGTTTAAGTGGATGGCACAATAAATGATGCAGTCCCACTAGTAACATTTCATTTACAGGCCCTGGCTATATAGTTTATCACTCTACAAGGGACTCATACGTTAATTAAATATGGCAATCAGGTTTAAGCTAATGTTACCATGTTTAAAGGAAAGAGCGCAAGCACTTTAGCACTGGTTAGCAGAGCTTAAGTGCACAGAGTCCTAAGGACAACAAAAAACGAAGTCAGCAAAAATAGGAGGAAAGAAGGCAAAATGTTTGGGGGGAATGCGACCCTAAGGCTGACTGGTCTAACAAGCTCGACTCCAATTCAAGTCAACTTGGGGACCCACGACGTAATCTCGAGAGATGCAGTTATTATTGGGAGTGATAGATCCAATTACACCTTGGAGGGCCCTGTTTTGCAAGCACACTTGCAAAATCTGTCCTCTCAAGTGATCTGAGTGGCAAGACACTGCTGGCATAGACATCTAGGCACATTAGGCACTATGTCAGTGTACTCACCCAATGGGCCACAAGGAGGTTCGAAGTCGTTGATAGGGTTGGTACCTCGGTTCAATGTGGGACTCTGGAAAAATCACTTTCTTGATAAAGTGGTGGATATATTCCACTTGAACCTGCTTCAGTCGTTTGAAGATGTAGAGAGGGACTATGGCATTCTACCAGGTCAATTCCTGATCTAATGTTCTCTGACCAAGGTGTGAGGTTAATTTGGAATACAGGGGACACTGATCCTGAATCTAACAAAGTGCTACATGCACTGGTAACCTTGGACAGGATAGTAGGAAAAGGTCCTGCCGCTATGCAAGACTTTGCTAAATACCACTAAGCCTGGCGGTAAACTCCGCTTGTGGAATTTGCTTAATTTGGGCACTCCGCGCTCCAGGGAGGAACACGGAATTCCTGAATTATGCAATTCGGGCAGGAAACTGAGGTTTTTTTTGTTTGCACGCTCAAGTTTTTTTTGGGCATTCAACTGTGAGCACCAAGACACCCGGGCCGCTTGCAAGCAAGTGCAAGACTTCTCACACCACTAGCGAGCTCCTGTAAGACTTTGCGGTCAATCGCATGGCTTCCTTCCATGACGGCACCATTCTAGCATTCTTAGAGCCGATCGTGATCACAAGCACCTCTACTGCCTGAGAATGCAGCTGAGAGGCATTTGGAATGGATTTCTTCTCAAACTGGCCGTTGGAGTTGGTATTTTTGTGCAAGAAGCCATTATTTAAAACTTTTTTTTCAAACAAGAAGGATGTGCCCCAGAGACTTCAATTTCCTGTTCCTGTTCAGCAGGCTCCTCCCAGTGATTTGTCCCTCTCCAGGTCACTTTTCATTGGGGTTTGGAACTGGAAGGATCACTCTCCTTGTCTGCTGCATATATACCATTGGAGTTAAGGACTTTTTTTTTCGATATCACAAGTAAGTTGAAAAATTGGTGTATGAGAGTGTTGTTTGTTTGACTGGGGGAATGCACCTGGATTTATTTGTACTTTTATTTGGTTTTTAAAATTTATTGTGGTGGGTGGCCAGCAGTTTTACTAGTGCATGAAAGTTATCTTCTTTTGTAAAGGAAAAATGTTGCACAGTTCAGTACATTTTCTTCTCCATGTTTTTAATAAGTTTTCAATTTTGATTGATTTAATTCACTATGTGGCCTAGTCTGCCAATGGGCCTTCCAGCCAGTAGGCCCTGTACTATTCATGTGTGCATGAAACAACTGTTTCTGTTGTGTCTGTAGAATTGAAACATAATTTAGGCCGTGGATGGCATTGGATTAAAATACAAAAAGTGTTTTTTGTGGGTTTTTACATTTTTCCCCTGCAAACGGTGTTTAGGTAGGGTAATGCCTTTGGAGTATGTGTGTTGTTGTGACCATTTTTAGCCCTGTTAATTGTCATTTTTTGTATTGCTGAATTAATGCTGTGTTCTCTGTGTTACCATGCCTCTTTCGTCTGGCCACTGTGTGTGTATATGTATTTGGCATAGGCCACCATTTGCCTATGTTGTTCATCATGCCATGTGGCCAGGGGCCATTTTATATAATTGGTGTCCACCCTAGGCCTGCATGTGTTCTTTGTTTTCAAGACCTCATGCTTGTTGTTGTTCGGACCATGTGGCTGTCGTCCATTTTGTGTAGCCAGAAAGTGTGCTTTCCATATAAGCCTACGTTTCTTCTTTGTTTGTGGCCATGCCTCCTTGCTGGTTGTTGTTGTTGTGACCATGTGGCTGGTGGCCATTTTGTGTAGCCAGCCAGTGTGCTTTTGCCATAGGCCTGCATGTCTTCTCTGTTTGTGACCACGCCTCCTTGCTGGTTGTTGTTGTTGTCTGACCATGTGGCTGGCAGCCATTTTGTGTAGCCAGCCAGTGTGCTTTACCCATAGTCCTGCATGTCTTCTCTGTTTGTGGCCATGCCTCCTTGCTGGTTATTGTTGTTCTGTAGTTTGACCATGTGGCTGGCAGCCATTTTGTTTAGCCAGCCAGTGTGCTTTTGCCATAGGCCTGCATGCCTTCTCTGTTTGTGGCCATGCCTCCTTGCTGATTTCTGTTGTTCTGACCATGTGGCTGGTGGCCATTTTGTGTAGTCAGCCAGTGTGCTTTCCCCATAGGTCTGCATGTCTTCTCTTTTTGTGGCCATGCCTCCTTGTGGGTTGTTGTTCTGACCATGTAATTGGCAGCCATTTTGTGGAGCCAGCCCGTGTGCTTTCCAAATAGGCCTGCATATCTTCTCTTTGTTCCCCATGTCTCCTTGCTTGCTGTTTGACCATGTGGCTGGTGGCCATTTTTCAGAGACATCCAGTGTGCTTTTGCCATAGGCTTGCATGTGTTGTTCTTCTATCCTTATGTTGCGGCCATGCCTTCTTGATTGCTGGTTCACCATGTGGTCAGTCGGTGGCCATTTTGTGTATGTCGCCAGTGTGCTTTTGCCATATGCCTGCATGTCTTCTTCTCTTTGTTCCCATTCCCAATGCCTATTTGCCCTGCGTTGTTGTTGTTGATGACCATGTGGAAATGGCAGTCAGCCATTTTGTGTGTCCAGCCAGTGTGGCCCTTTGCCATATGCTTGCATGGATGTTTGAGCAATGAGATAGAAGTTTAATAAATTACAATTAATGATATGCTTGAGGATAATGTTACTTATTTATAATTGTTTTTAATGATAACTTTTTCAATTTAATTTTTAATTTTAAAAAAAATTATTTAAAAAGTTTGATTTAAAAAAAGATATTTTGTATTTTATTTTTAGATTATCTCTTTTTACCATTTTCATAACATCTGGCATCAATGAATCAACCCCATGTCTGCTATAGGTGCACAACAGCAATCATTGTGTAAGGATTATTTGATTGTCATTTGTCAGCTGCACCTTGTGTGCCACATCCCAAATGATGCATTGTAAATAAAGCAAACAGTTACATATGTATTGTTTTTTGGTTGTTGCTCTTTCCAATCCTTTCTGAGTGTACAGTCACCATGAAAATTTATGTTGGTGTAGGTTCCAGTTTTACAAATGAACACTGTAAACTACTGTTAATTATCTAGAATAACTTCAGTAACTACACTAAATGATATTTGTTTGTACTACTATTCCAACTGCAACAATGCCACAATGCCACATTTCACTGATGTTTTTCTTGCTTGTTTGCTTTTAGGTTCACAAGAGAAGAAACATCACCCACAGTCCAGCAAAAGACAGAAGGCCTGTGCCCGACGTGATGTGTGACTGACTACGGAACACGGTCATCTCTTCAGCTTGTTGTAAAGCTAAGTGCCACTGCCAACTGACAGCTTCAAGTGGGCCCCTAGGAAAGGTGCTGCCAAGAAAGGGGCTAGTGGGGAGCGGAAGAAGCAGATTTCCACCACTGGCGTGCCGACCGCAACCTTTTCCAGGAAAGTTGTGCCTGCTGCACCGGCCTCTGTCGAGCCGAGCTGAGAGCAGCACTCCTGCATCAACAGCACCACCTCCCCCAACCTAAGCCCTGGACCATGTCTGTCAGTGAGACAGCCAGTGCAATCATGTTGATGCCGAAGAGTAGAGATGCTGAATTGAATTTGTCCTTTTCACAAAGTAGTACACAATCATTTCAGGAAACACAGCAAAGTGGACAGCAGCCGCAGCCAGCAATGGATTTGTCTGATGTTGGAGCAGAACAGGAGGTTGAGCTTCCTTCAGAGCAAGAAGTTGAACCTCCTCTTTTAGAATCATTGGCTCCTACATCTCCAGCATGGAAAAGGAAGGGTACTACAGCACCATCTTCTCCAAGCACCACTTCTGATGATGATAGGGACATGGAGTGGATCCCAACTGAGACCAGGAGACAACAGGAGAGGCAAGGAAAAAGAAAAGTTCCAAAAAGACTTAGACTTATGGAAAGGGATGAAGAGGAGGATGACGATAACGAGGGACTTATTATAGGAAGGTGACACAGAGAAATCTGACATTGCTATTCAACCAGCTCTGAGAGATGTGGCACAGGTAGCACCGCCGCCAGCTCCCATATTTGCAAAGTACCAGACCTGCAGCAACCCCTGCCTCAGGAGAAGCAGAGAGGCAATCGGCGACATGCCCACCTACCTCCAGTTCATCTTCAGGCATTGGCAGTGGTCCTCTTCCCCAGTTTGGACTTTTTTACAGTTAGCAAAGAGGGGGAGCACATTGCAGTATGCACCATTGCCACACAAATGTTCACCGTGGTAAGAATGGTACACATTATGGTACACATTATGGTACTGAAGGCCAGATGACCCATATGAAAAAACACCACACAATCAAGTGGGAGGAGCACCTTAAAAAAATTGCTGAATGTGGTGGTGGTGGGGAGAGCTAGGGAACATCAGCTGCACGTCCAATCATGGGGGAAGGTGATGATGATGATGAGGAAGAAGAGGGTGACATCTTCTGCAGGCAAAGCATCCCTGTCCCCAGAAGTGTGCCAGCTGATTCACCCACCATCAATGGCACAAGAAGACTCAGAGTGAGATGACGGAGACACCGCGGCATACAGTGCCTGCCCCACCACCACCATGCACATTGAGTCTACCACTAACATCTATTTCTCAAAAGACGCCTGTGTCAATGCCCCAAGAAAAGAAGAAAATCCAGGCTACTATTACGGGCATGTTTAGGTAGGAGGGGCCCTATGAGCAAAACCACCCAACTGCACGTTTGTACAATGGGAAGCTGGCAAGAATGTTAGCACTGGACCTCCTCCTTTTTTATTTGTGGAAGGAGTGGGATTTTTAGAATTTGTGGCAGCCATCTGCCCAAAATGGAAGGTACCAAGTAGGACCTATTTTGCCAGAGTAGCTGTTCCGATGCTGAGTCACAATGTGCTGCAGCTGGTTGGACAAGCTTTGCAGCAAAGTGTTGTTTGCACCATCCACCTTATGACAGACATGTGGACCAGTTGTCAGGCGACTGATTACATGTGCATCACTGCACACTGGATCTCTTTTGCATGGGTAAAGCAAAAGATATCTTCAGGTCTTGGCCCTGAAGGACATTTAAGAGTGCTCGGCGGCATGCAACTTTGGCCGTGTTCGCCATGGAGAAATCACATACAGCTGTAAACATCTTGGAAGAATTTAACAGCAAGGTGTATGAATGGCTGCGACCCAGAGGTCTTGGAATTGGATTTGTTGCCACGGACAATGGCAGTAACATAGTCAAGGCTATTTCAGGGTCCTGTGTTTGACCCATTGCATCAACCTGGTGGTGCAAGACTTCCTCAAAAAGGTAGACATAGTCAGCAACATACTGACCACCTGCACCCATTTCAGCCATTCTATTAAAGCCCAGAAGCAGCTGCAGATTATTCAGCGTAATAATAGAGCACCAGTTAAAGCCCTGAAACAGGAGGTGCCAACAAGTTGGAACTCCACCCTTTACATGCTGCAACGTCTGTTTGAGCAGTACAAACAGATCAAAGACTATGTCATTCAAAGAGGAGGGGATGCAGTTGGGAAAGCTGTGACCATGGATGCAGACAAATGGGGCCTAGTCAAATGCTTGACGCAGATGCTACTCCCTTTTGAGGTTTTCACGTGGGAAGTTAGCAAGGAGGACAGTACGGTGGGCCAAGCTATTCCATTGCTGCATCTACTACAAGATCAGGTAAAGAAGATGTCTGAAGGTTTTCCCCTGCAGGTGTCAATGAAAACACGGAGGCACATGCCTTGGTTGAGAGCTTAGTCCTGCGCTTGGCTTCTAATATAAGGCTGCAACATGACATCATTGAGTCCAAAGAGTACATATGTGCCACACTACTTGATCCACGGTACAAAAAATTCTGCCCACTTTCATCCCTTTTTCTGAAGGGGATGTTTTAAAATACAAGAGGTGGATTGTAGAGCAAGCTGAAGACTTGGAAGAAGAATGACTAGAACTTTTAATCCCACCCTGCAGTTCTGGGGTGCCGCCTTCAACTCCCAGAGAGAGCAGTCTTGTCTCACAGCAGCCAACAACACCATCAACCACAACACCGGTAGCAACAGCAAACAAAGGACTGGACCCAACCTCTGCATTGCATTGATTTCAATTGGCAGGGCTCAAGTCCAGTGCAGAGGTGATGGCAAAACAGGTAGAGCAAGTGGCAGCACCAATGACCATCCACAGGATGTTCCAGGAGTATCTGGATGATCCAAAAGAGATCTATGTGGATCAAAAGCCATTGATGTATTGGTATGGGAAGATGCGCCAATGGCCAGAGCTCAGAAGGCTGGCAAAAAAGTATCTGGCTTGTCCTGTCACCAGTGTGTCTGCTGAACATGTGTTCAGTGCAGCTGGTGCGGTCATCACAGATAGGACCAGTCTCTCACCTCAAAATGTGAAGAGATTGACTATGATCAAAATGAACCAACATTTTATACCACACAATTACGCCGTTCCTGAAACAGCAGCACAGGAGGAGGAAGAGGGTGATTGGTCCAAAATTGAATCAAATGTGTTAGCTGACCAACTTCTGGGTGAACCACCTGAGTTTGAGGATGAACTCTACTTCCCGGGCTAGGTATGCCAGTGCCCCCAAAGAACTGTTAAAATGTTCTCGTTAAACTTAGTTATTTATTTGCGAAATAAATATATACATTAGCTAGAGGAACATTATTATTTTTCTGTCAGATTTCTGCTGCTGCACATTTTTTTTATTACTCACATATATATTGCCGGATTGCAGTTGGACCAGTGTGCATTGAAGAAGCCTCTAAAATTCCTTCATGACATTGGGTACAATGCCGGCCCCACTTAGTACTAGAAAGACTGCTCCATAAAATCATTTATTATGTACAGGACTGCCTGCCATTACCAAATTCCAATGTGTTGCCTGCATTAAAGATGATTGAATACCTAATACCTGAACTACCCGTGCTTGGATTGGATGAGGTAACTTCAACTATTGCAACGGTGAGTGACTGATTGCGGGAGTGATGATTTAAGTTGATTGATGATTCATGTTGGGGCAGACACTGAGGGAGGGTGTGTGTTGAACTGTGATAAGGGAAATTTCTTGAGATGATTATTGATTTGCATTGTTTGGGCTTTAGTGATGGACGCTTATTTTTTTCCCTGTAGGTGATGATCAGCCCTTTCACACTTAGCCAGATTTAATTAATTGTAGGGGTGTTCTTTTTTCTGGTTCTTCAGACACCAGAACAGTTACTTTAGTTATCAAACTAAAACCTATGCAAAATACTGCAATTCTGTTTCATTCTCTACTTGTTCTTTAAAAGCAGTGCACTGCACTCCACATCTCTCTTGCTCGGGTCCTCATGATTCATGATGATGACGATGACTGGTCTAGTACAAGGTTACTCTGAGTCACTCAGGACTGGAGGAGTATCATGGAAGAACTCAGGGTGGGACTGGGAGCTACAAGACTACCTCATCAACAGCAAGAAGCATGTAGTTATCGAGTATCGACTTTAGTTCAAAGGTATACCAAGAGTCTGACGCCTAGTACTCAGCTATGTGGAATAGAGAGATGTGCGTTTGTGAAATGCTGCTGTGTGTGTGTGTGTTGGACTTGTGGCAAAAGTGAAACTCTGAGTCCCCCTCTTTGCTCTGCCTCTGAGTCTTCTTATCTGATACACTCCTCATGAAGCTTACCTTCCTTCTGTCCTTCTCCTTGACTCTAAAATACAGTTTCTCTTTTACAATCCTCAGGCCTTCTAGTCTCCTTCACAAACAAAAGGCCAAAGCTAGCTGAGCTCAACAAAACTCCAGCCTACCTACTGGACCAGTGCGGAGGTCCCAAAGAGTAGACATTCCCTAGGAGAATGCAGACGCACCACCCATTTTTGCGATACAGTATCATTTTTCTTTTAACAATCATACTAAGAGAAGTGGGTGGGTGGGTTCACTCCCTAACCTAGAAGACAGAACATTTAGATATATGGTAAATTGGGTCTTGGGGGTAGAAGGACTGTTTACAATGCATGTATCTGTACTCTGTCATACTCATTCCTTTGTTTCCTTCTAACAACATATTGATGGCAAATGATGTGCTGCTGCTTATTGCCCAGATGAATGTTGGCCTTGTGTTGTAGTGTTTGTCTTTGTCAAACCTTTCCCCAAATCCCATTACCCATCCATTTATCAAACCCCTAACCCTCTTCCACCGAGCTGTGTGATTTATTGAAGTGTGGCTTAAATTACACCATCAATGGATCATATGGTGGGGCATGTCTGGTGAAAGCAACACCCACTTACTGTAGATCTTCGAAGCAGTAGCCCACACCAGCCCAATACCAACCTGTGCATTAAAAAGTGATCCATAGTTTTTTAGATATAGAATGAAGAACATCTGTCGTCATCATCATCATCATTAAGGCCTTGTGTTGCCAGACAGTAAACGCCTAACCTACGCTTTCCGACTCCAGACTTGGCGCCCATTTTTAGTAACTTGTTGATTTCACAAATAATACTGCTAGCTCCACATAAGCCAAAACTTACTAGCTTTGCTATTTTTTCTATTTTAGCACAATCAGGTATTCTCATTGTGTCATCATCATCATCACGTAATACTCAGGTGGTGTCAATTCTTTGTAAATCTTTGATAAATATATAACCCTCTTACTCAGTCTTTCTACTTCCATTTAGTTGCTGACGATGGATAATCAATCATTCAGATCAATCCTACAGTTGGAGCTCACCTGGGTGGAACAGGAAGCGGGACCTCGCTTGTGAAGTTGTGATGCCTCCCATGTTATTGCTGCACAAATATTCAGGTAAGACAACTAGTATGGATGCTATTTAACTGAGTAAGAAATAACTTCTACTTTTTGTATCTAGATAGTTCAGATCCTCGACTCAACATAGCCTAGGTCATCTCATCAAGGCAGCATTCCCCATAATGGTCAAGATAGTTAGAGAAGTATAAGCCTAGACTCTATAACTAAGTGCTATGCTATCTCTAGATTTATAAGTTACAAGCACATAAACAGGCTGCGTAAAACTCCTTGAAGGCAGCAGTGCAAAGTAAAAGTAAAATAAACTACTTCAGACATAAATTTTGATTATAAAAAATAGTTTCCCCCTTTATTTATTTACAAAGCAACCCACCCTCTCCACCCAAGCAACATGCCCACTCCTCTTCCAAACAAAACTGACCCAAGCCCCAGAACTCAAAATGTTCAAGAAAGTCTCTCGAGTCACACTCCCAACTCCCTTCCTACCCTCTCCACCCAGCCCCAACAAACAACAAATCCCTCCTACTGAAACAACATTTTTAAAAAAGGGCTAAAAGAGGACATTATGGATGTTGGTCCGGAGCTGGTCCATGCTCTGCTCCTAGGTGAGCCGCACTTCGATAGTGTCCAGCCGCTGCAGCAATGGCCTGTTGCCATTCTGGTGGGGGGTGGCAGCAGTTGGCTGGCGGTGGCACCGATGATGGGATGGCTGGGAGGCTGGAGGCTGAGGGGGACCGGCTGCACTGGGGCCCGGCAGCTGTGCGTTGATTTCTTCCTCCTCCTCTTCCAAGACCACCATCCACCGGAATACCACAAACAGCCCACTTTTGAACTTGAGATGTAATGGGAGAGGAACTTGGAAAATAAATATCAAACGGGAAATGGGGCATGGTTTCAGCCTATGTAGCTAGGCTGTCAGAAAATAACGGATTTAAAATAATTCAGTTTTATTGCCTTTATCAGAAATCTCACACCGGCCTGGCTATGCAGAATATTCACTACCGGATCAGGCTCCTGCCCTTGATGTCATGCCACATCTGCATATTAGATGGTTATGGTTTATGAATTTCTGGTTCTGGCCCCTTGCTGGGACGCAAAACTGCGAGACAGTTAGTGGTTGCCGACTCTCATGGCAGATTCATGGGTCATATGGCTCTGGAGACCTGGGAGGAACCCTCGAGTAATTCACCAAAAAATAGATGACCTTTCTCCCTGAATGCTGTAGAGACTGTAAATTATTAATAGGGACATTGACTTGTGGTGGGTTAAAACCAGCCCTTAATTCCACATTCAGTAAATCATGTTCAGGTAAAGCGCCTTAACATTTGACAGTGTGTGTGTGGGGGAGGAGGGGGAGAAGATGGGAGGGACATTCATATACATCACTTTCCTGATTTCAAAGTTCTGATTTCAAATTCCACCCACCAACGACCCCTATCGGACTGAAAGGATCTTCTTTAGTGCCTTCTGATCACTGCTGATTCTGTCTGTTGCAGCACAGCATGAGCAAAAACGATAATTAAAAAGAAAGGGACCCAAAAATCACTTAAGCTGGGAGTGCTGTAAGTAGCCGTTTGGGAGGTGCTACAGAACCCCAGATAACCTTGAAAGACTTCAGCTAGAAAAAGAATAGCAAAGAGGATATTTTTTTCTTGCAGTTGTTCCTGCCAGTTCAAAGAGAGTATCAAACATCAAACTTCTTTTTCCGAACAACTACCGGTAATTTTACTTAACATGTATTTGCTCTTACTTTCTCTGGTTACAAAGAGAGGGTATTTTATGACTCCCTCCTAGTGGCCCTCTTGCTTGGGTACAGTGGAATGCGAAAGATGGCTAAAAGACTTGTAATGTTTTATAACACAAAATTATATAAAACATTAATTCAGTTTACACTGTAAACTTTACACCGATTTCACAATAAAACAACAACACTTAAAGTACCAATGAAGCATACGCACTTAATTGCGAAGCGTGATCAGAACAAACATGTAAGTTCAAAACATACTAAACCAATGCACGTTTAATTTACTTTGTTTGCTGCAAACAAGTTTAACTCAGCTCTGATTAATTATTTTTAGAGTATAGAAATGTCAACAAGGAAAAGCTTTTTCGGAACAAGCAAAAAAGTGTCCCCTACCAGCACAAAATTATGTGTTGAGGTCTAGATTTATCAGCAGTTTGCACTAATGGAAAGTCACCAAAACTGATGTAAACCGATGCAAAGTGTTGATTTACTTTGGTACCCTAAAAAGTTGCCGAAGAGCAACACAAACTAATGTTTTTTTCTCATTTGCAAGGAGGGGGCATCCCATGAGTGGTGCATATGCATTTCTACACTACCCCTCATTGTTTCTAGTGCAAAGTCCTCTCTACTAACCTTTCTAGACACGGCTTTGCACTAAAAAAATATATTTTATTTTGCCCAAACGTTTCCCAACCTTTATGTGTACTCCACTGTACAACACACTGACAGAGTGGGAAAAAGTTTTAAAGTTAGTCTAAGCATAGTGTTCTGTACAGGACGTGTACACTTTCACTATAAAACATATGCACAGTGGTGCAAAGGTGGGTGCATGGTGCAAGGCAGCCAGAAAAGGTGGCAGAGCTTGGAAAGAGAGCAGCAGTGTCATATCTTTGTAGCTATGGTGCTATCCAGCTCTTCCCCTTTCACACAAGACATCTCTTCAACTTTTGTTGTTGCGAGGTGTTGCATGAAAAAATAGTATATTTGCACCAACATTTTTCACATACAAATGTGAAAAAGGATGCCGTAACTGTGTCACTGCATTTCAGGTTTCACTTTTACCAGAAAAAAGCTCAATCAGAAGATGAAGTCCAGGTTCCTGACCTTTGACATTCCACATTGTTTCAAGGTGCCATAATGTATGTTTTTTTTATAACATGCGGCTTTTGTCTTTTGCATCTTCTGCACAAATAAGTGGTGATCCACTCCTGGTAAATCATTCACTGCTGTTAGTTTCCACCTATGTTTAGGTAAGTAGGGGCAGATTTACAAGCCCCTTGCGACACTTATGTCACGCAGCGGCGTCATAAACAATGCGCCACTATGCGACAGATTTACAACTTGACACATCTAGTGAGATGCGTCACGTTGTAAAGCCCTGCGCTACATTATACCTGCGTCAGGTATAATGTATGCAGGGTGGGCGTTCCGTCGCAAGGAAGCCCCGTAAAATTGATGCAGTGAAATCTACAAGATTTCACTGAGTAATTTTTACGTCCCCGCTGCGTCAAAACCTTACGCCTGCTTGTAGCAGGCGTAAGGAGTGACGCAGCATTGCAAGTATAGGATGCCCCTGAGTAGTGCTGGAGTTGCGTCGCGCTTGCGACACAATTCCAGCACTGCATCACCTATATGCTGACAGATGTGTCACGCATCTGTCTCTCCTTGCGCCACGGTGCGTCGCATTGTAAATGCGCCGCACCCATGGTGGCGCAAGGGGTTCCTAACGTCACGCAAAATAACTGGCGCATCCCTGCTGATCTGCAGGGATGCGCCAGTTATTGTAAATCTGCCCGCCGTCTTTCAGAAATATAGGGGCAGATTTACAAGCCCCTGCAACATCTTTACGACACCGTTGCGTCACTTATGTGGTGCAGCGGCGTCGTAAACAATGCGCCACTATGCGACTGATTTACAATGTGACGCATCTAGTGAGATGCGTCACGTTGTAAAGCCCTGCGCTACATTATACCTGCGTCAGGTATAATGTATGCAGGGTGGGCGTTCCATCGCAAGGAAGCCCCGTAAAAGTGAAGCAGTGAAATCTACAAGATTTCACGGAGTCACTTTTACGTCCCCGCTGCGTCAAAAGCTTACACCTGCTTGTAGCAGGCGTAAGGAGTGACACAGCATTGCAAGTATAGGATGCCCCTGAGCAGTGCTGGAGTTGCGTCGCATTTGCGACACGACTCCAGCACTGCGTCACCTATAGGCTGACAGATGCGTTACGCATCTGTCTCTCCTTGCGCCACGGTGCGCCGCATTGTAAATGCGGCGCATCCATGGTGGCGCAAGGGGTTCCTAATGTCACGCAAAATAACTGGCACATCCCTGCTGATCTGCAGGGATGACCCAGTTATTGTAAATCTGCCCCATAGTGCTTAACAAACAGAACACTGTTAGGTGAAATAATAAGCATAGCAAATTAGTGTCTTCATTCTACTATTTATTTGTTAAATGGAACAAAATAGTATTCAAGTTACAGTTTACTACGTAGTACAGTCATACAACAAATATTAGTTGACCACCAAGTTGTACTCAAATTTCAGGTGGCTTGGCAGTCTGGCACTGCCATATGGGCCAGCTTGAAACAGCTAGTGTGTGGGCTTTTTTTTAGTCCGGTCACGGAAACAAGCACCAAAAAAGCAGTCCACACACTAGCCTTTTTGAGCTGGCACATCGGCCACTGCCCGAAATTCCAGTTCAACATTGGTGACCACAGGTTGCAATTTTATTATTGTCACCTCTGGGTTTTTTAGCCCGACAATCATAGATGAATTTGCATCTATTGCAAGTTTTCAGAATGTGTCGATTAGTAAAACAGGAAAGAGAAAATTTGCCTTGCCAAAGTAACTGGCCCACCTGGTGTACTACATTCAATCTTTCACCAAGCTGATTTTGCAGGATTCTCTCGATTTGCAACAACAATACTAACAATCACCAACAGTAGCATTCTAGATTGTTGCCTTGTTTGATGTCCTCTGCTTGGATTTTGAGACACAGTCTAACATCATTCACCAGATGCTCCCCTTAATGCTAAAATTGATGCGATTTTACCTTTCTCGTGCCTAAAATGTCCTCCGGTTTAATGCAGAGTGGCAGTCAGTGGATAGGGGCATTTGGGCTATGCCCATTGGGACTTCCTTGTTTCAGCATTTACTAAAATAAACAAATACATTTTCAAATTATGCCATTTGTTGATGCTTACTGCCTAACCCTTGCAGTGAGTGAGAGCCAGGCACTTGTGCTAGTGTGAGTGTACCTCATGCTGCACTATAATTAACCCTGGGCAAAGCACTACGCTACGTTCGCGTAGTTTGCGAAGTTTGCGCTACTTCGCACTACGCGAATTGCACGTAGCACAGTGCAAACACGCATAGCGTAGCGTAGTGCAGCGGTCATTTTTTGCTTGCTCGCGGTCCTCAACGTCAAGTTGGCGACCGCGAGCAAGCAAAATGACATCCCGGCGAGACTTTTTCCTCGTTCGCGATCAGCAACATCAAGTTGCCGATTGCGAGCGTGGAAAATAAACCTCCCGGCGAGATTCTCAACGCGGGGAGGTCAGGTTTCTCATTGCGAGTGGTCGCATATGCTCGCGACCGCTCGCGATGAGAAACTACCAGTCCGCGTTGAGAAAGCTGCTGCTCGAGTAAAAATCTACTCGAGCGGCAGTAAAAGACAGCTCGCACTGTGCAAGATGCCGTTTTCAATGATTGCACAGTGCGGACAAGCATCCGGCACTGTGCAATCATCGTGAACTGCGCACTACGCAGTTCGCGTAGTGCTACACGTAGCTCGCGTAGTGCGAAGTGCACTTCGCGTAGCTTCGCGTAGCGCTACTTCGCGGACTACGCCCAGGGTTAACTATAATAGTGATAGGGCTTACCCACGCACAGCATTTGTATTCCAGTGGTGGCTCGCTTAGGGCGTGCTGCGGGGCGGTGAGGCGGGGCGGGGGAGGGGCAGGGTGGGGGGGTAGTAAAATCAAACATACGACGGAACAGAGGAACGTAATAACTGCTTTCCACCGTTCCGTCGTTTGTCTGAGTTTACTACCCCCCGCCCTGCCACTCCCCCGCCCCACCCCAAAATCCTGCAGCTCGCCCTATGCGAGCCGCCACTGTTGTATTCCCTCACAGCACATTTGATCTCCCTTCTGTGTCTCATTGTCAGCCTAGAGCTCCGATAAAAAACGGCCTCATACGTCTTACTTTTCAGTCCAGGATATACAACACTGCATGTCACTAAGCTGCAGTTAATCTACCCTTTTCTATCTTCTCATAGGGTAGGGTGAAATCAGCAAGCTTGACTCACCACACCCTGCCTACTCTGTGACGAGATGGGGAATGGTGGGGTTAAGAAGGATGCTGCCCAACATCACGGACTGTGAGAACTCATCATATGTGATGTCAAGTCACATTCACATTCAATTAAGAATATGTGACGTGGTGAAACTCCAAATCCCTGGCCCCAAAAAGCAGGACCTTCATCCAGTAAATGAGTTCACTGATAGCTGCACACAGACAAGAATGTGTGATCTAAGGGGTCCTATAAACACACATTAGTTACTTGGAAACCATAAGCGACTATATATAGAAAAGAGTAATAATCTTTTCGACTTTCTTCTCTCCTTATGGGTAAATGTAAATTGACCTGAGTAACCAGGGTTTTGCTAAATTCGTGCAGTGTACCGATAAAAAACCCTCATTCACGTACAAAAGTCGGAAAGGCGGTATATCTTGATTCTCCGCCCTGCTCTTAAAAACGTGACAGCATCATCATAGTGTATGCTTCCTCCATCCAGGAGGAAAACCACTGGTTATTGCAGTAGTGATCAAAGAAAGGTGAAAGTGTTTTATAGTGAAGTGAATCTCAAAATGTGATGTTAAAAACTCGTAGACCCCGATTTGTTAATTTAATCTGTCTGGGTTCGAGATGTATTAAAAACTGTATCGTGCGTGGGAAGACTAGTTAGTGGTCTAACGCACTGTGAGTGTCCATAAAAAGGTCGACATGTTTCAGCCCCTGTGGTTGCCCATGTGGGTCAAGTGGGCTTTCTTCAGGACCTAAAAAGAAGAAAAAGTGGTGGAGACCGTATTTTGTTTAGGTCTCTATGAATCAGGGGTGTTGACCCGATTCTCATGCGGTCAAATAGTACCTTAAGTCCTAAATTACAGACTCCAACGGGCGGCCAGGGAGCTTGTTACCTACTGCTGTGCAGTGTTGTGCGACTTGTGCTGACACTTCCTCTGGTTCCCTGATTCATAGAGACCTAAACAAAATACGGTCTCCACCACTTCTTTGATCACTACTGCAATAACCAGTGGTTTTCCTCCTGGATGGAGGAAGCATACAAAAACTAACCCTATGATGATGCTGTCACGTTTTTAAGAGCAGGGCGGAGAATCAAGATATACCGCCTTTCCGACTTTTGTACGTGAATGAGGGTTTTTTATCGGTACACTGCATGAATTTTGCAAAACCCTGGTTACTCAGGTCAAGTGATCCATTCCCATTTTTGATATCTAATTTATGAACAAGGAAGCTGAATGGATCACAGTTCCTTCTTTCTCCCCCCCCCTTTGATTTAATATAAATGTAAATTGAAACAAGCATTGGCAAAGCCAATAGGTCTCGCAATGGCTTTGCTTTTTTTTAAAAATTATATACTGATCTGAGTTGGATTGGTAAACTAAAAGCATCGGGATTCTGGAATGCCAAAAAAAGCAAACCGAAGCCAAGAGAACCATTTTTAAGAACAGAGGCACACAATTGTGTGCTCTTGTGCCCAGGTCAGGAGCAACCACTGGTAGTACTGTGGGAATCACCCCCTCCCTCCTCACCCCCACCCCCTGGCTGTGGGGGCGAATAGAAACAAACCTCCCTTACCTGTCTAGTGCAGATGCCACACCTCTTCCCCAGGAAGTTACAGCTGTGCGGGTCACGGGTGAACACGGGTGGGGGATGGGAAAAAAGACAACACGGACAACGGGGGGTAACAAAGGGAATAGGAAGAACATGGGCAATGGGGGAGGGGGCGAGAGCAAAGGGAATATGGACAACAGGAGGGGGGCAGGAACACAGAGAATAGGAACAACAGGGAGGGGACAGGAGCAAAGGGAATATTGACAATGGGAGGGGGGCGGGAGCACAGTGAACAAGGACAACAGGAGGGGAGTGGGAGAAAACTAAAAGATGACAGGAAATTACTAAAGAAGCCGAATTACTAAAGAAGCAGAGGCAAAAGAAAAAGTAGTGCGGGTACCAAAACATATGGCCCATATCAAAAGGATCAATACAGCAGGGTCAACGGCCAGGGCGCAAACAAAACAGCCACAAAGTGGGACAAATGTACTCTATCCAAAAATCAAAACTATGGAATTTATAAAGGCATACCATGTAACCAATCACAAGCGGTGGGCCTGTGGTGGGTGTCTTCTAACTTCCCAGAGACATGACAGCATGCCTCGCAGAGCAGTGCATGCGCGCTGCCTCTAGGCTCAACCTAAAAAGGAGTGGGTGAGTGGATGAATAAGAGCGTATGGATGCGTGAGTCAATATGATTGGGAAGGTCAAAAAATTGTAATATTGTTGAACGTTTGATGGGAATCCTGTCAGGCGCAGCCCCGTGCCTCTTTTCTGGTTCTGAAAGATGAGTGATCTAAGGCATACACTACAGGAATCTATTTTTGATGGCATGGTTACGGGTTCAAATCCAGATGTGTAATCATACTTCAATCCTTCAAAGATTAATAAAATAAAAATTGTTGAGTCGACTAAAAATGTATATCTTTTCTTTAGCTCCAACATATCTATAGGTTAATGTAAGCTCCCCAAATACATAATATGAAGAAAATATCCTCAGTCTTTGTGATAAAGGATTTCTTTAACTTTGAGCTATGGAATTACTATATTCCTCACTCTTTTTCTGTTTGAGACCACAGGAATGATTTCTGCAACTGCAATTAATAACGCTGGTTGCTGTTCAATTTAAAATGTGTACAACATACCACTTTTATAGCAGAGCACTGCTGTCCCTCTGCAACAAAAAACACACACTGTCACACAATGACGCACATACAGGTTCAAGCTTTCACAGACAGAGTCACACAATTGTAGGCAGATACACATATTAATTCATGCAGATGTACAGACATGCAGACATAGGTACACAAAAACACACATAGATAAAGACAGAGGCAAACAAGCAAAATCATAAGCACACACACATGCATCAGATAAGGTTTCAAAGTAGTTTATTCTCATATTACAAACCAGAGCATGAAAGATTCCTGGTATCATGACCAGGAAGGACAAAACAGTGCTCCAAGCATGACTAAATATAACTTGCCAGTAATGGTAGTTTTCTTCACTTGTATGCCATGAGTAAATTTGTTTAAATATATAAAGCACTTTTCTGTAGAAATGGCTTTTAAAACCAAACTAGGATGGTTTGGGTAAATTCTTAGATACATTCTGCTGGAAATGCACCATTTGCACATGCGTAAAATACAGTTCTCAGGGAATTACCCTACAAAACTCTCCCTGAGAATATCTGGCTTATTTGTTAGGCTCTCTAGCACAGTAAAATGCATGTATGGTGAGAGAAAATGGATTTTTACTTAGGGTGGATGGTACTCCACCACAAGCAATAATGTCACTATTCTTGGTAGGTCCAATAAAGGTTTCTGTATTTTCAACCTGAGCTCCTCCTGTGGTAGCCATGGCTCAGAGCAGAGAGGCTTAACTTAAGAAAATGTGTAAAGCATTTGAAAGTACTAAAACAGTTAAAAGTAAAAAATACAACACAATAAAAATCCCACAACATTTTATTAGAATAGAGAATATTATAAAGAAACAAATGACATGAAAAATTCCAAGGGGAACAGGATATATGATAAGTTTGAATAAACTTTTAGTACCAAAAAGCACAAAGTGCCAACCCCGGGCAACTGGTCACGCTGGACCAAGACAAGTGTAAGTTTGGAGGCTGACCGCAATAGAGCGTGACTCAAATTCATGGCCCAGGTATGTCAAAGAGTTATTTTTGGTCATAAATGAAGATGGGAAAGCTCTGAGCGGGCGATCGTGCACAGGAAGGTCTCGACATCGATAGACTTCAGCTCGATGTCCTTAAAGATATTTTACATTAAAAAAATTTAAAAAATATTAATTATAAAATGTTTATAAAATATATTTACAAATATTTTAAATTATTACATTTATGTTTGGTATATTTCATGTTTTAGCAATTTCTCTATCATTTAAATAATTGCTTTAATATTTACAATAAAATACATTGTTTGACATTTAATAACATTTATTTATATAGTCATAATAATTATAAACAATTATTTAGAAAAGCTATTAATGCAACCAAAAATATTTATACATTTCACAATCTTAATTTTAATCCAAAAATAATTAACATTAAATTTAACACACAAATAAAAAATTATTAAAAATATAAAAACCAACACACTACAATAAAATACATAGAAAATAGCACTTACAATTGATATGATATACAACAATATTTTCTAAACAATATTTTTTGCAACAATATTAAAAACAACACTTAAAAAGATATTCTTACCTACAATATTCCTGTCACCAATATTTTTGACGTCCAGATATTCTTGACATTATTTTTTGTATCACAACCAATCTTTATACAATATTTTGCCCAAACACCATTAGGGACAAATCCTACTTGTGATGGGTGTATCAGAATTTCAATTACATTGATGTAGTCAATCCTCTATCACCTTGACCAAAGTCTTCATTTATGAATACAGCAATAATAAAGGTCTACAGCTACTAAAAGAAAATGTATCTTTCTTGGCTTTCAGTATCAGTGATATACATGCTCTATTAGATGTGGATGTTTTCCAGAGTAGTGGTATTATTTTTGGCATGTTAATTTTATAAAGCTAAATTGGTAACTTGTCTTCCATTCTTGCCTTCCTGATAGCCCTGTCATTTTTAGATTTAGCTATTTCAGGCTATGATATTTCCCCATAAAGAGTATCTCTGTGAGTGCTGAGAGTTTAGAGCAACTCATGGAATCCTTTATGAGTTCAACCATGTTTACTTGCTCAGAGTGATACACCTCTCTGGAGAATTTGTCAAAGATGTTAATAATGTCTTACAAACTGGTAATTTTTGCCCCAACTCATTTTTATAACTTTAGTTGTTTTTTAGCTTCTAGACGTTTTTGTTGTACTGCCAGTAACCTGCCTGCATTTTCTCCTTGTTCATATTGTTTTTGCTTTATACCTGTGAGTGCATATTTTGCCTTTGTTTTGATTAGCATATTAATTTCTTGTTTATCATTAATCTAAGTGTAGCAGTATTTGGATAATTGATAGAATCTCATGGAAGATCAGCTATTTCCCTTTCCAATAGCACCTGTGATTCTTTAGTTTTATGTTTAGTTTAGGCTACGTCTCTCATTGGTTCCTCTTTGCCATAAGCTTTCCCTGCTGACCAGAAAGTTTGATGCTACAACGCAGATCCTTCATTTTCATTTAAATATGTCATAAAAAAATATCATGTACGTTTAACCTCCATGAGCCAACAGGTGGTCAGATTAGACCAATATTTGGTAGTAGCTAAACTTAGGGCCTGATTACGAGTTTGGCGGACTTCCTGCCACCCCCCCTGGGGCTGAGAACACTGCCGAGCTGAAGGCCTTCCCGTCCACCATATTTAGATGTTGCGACTGCTGTCGGGCTGGCAGTATACCATGGAGCCGATTTGGATGTTCCCGATGGGCTGGCGGTATCCTGCGGAGGTGTCCTGACCGAGTGATGTGTCGCTGCTGTAAAGATAGGCAAGTACTATGTGTTAGTATCAGAAAATACATATATATTTTGTGTATGTGTCATAATGTATATGTAGGTTATTTGCACTGTCTGTTTTGCTGCATGTAAAATAACACAAGCCGAAAGTAACTGTTGCCATACACCACATAGGAGAAGTGACAGTGAAGCCTACCTTCGATTCTGGTGACAATGGAGTTGCTGAGCATCATGGTCTTGATGCAGCAGCACAGGAAGGACCTGAAAAATGGTGTCCGACATGAATTCCAGGAAAAGCTCTATGAAAGGCAGATCGTAACCTGGATGGAGGAAAGTTTGGAAGGGCTGACTCCAAGACCCGCTTCTAGGTCTCCCACCGTCGACGTGGGAGCAGGAGTCTTGGTGGTGACAGTGGGACTGCGGCGGCCTTGTAGCCGAGTTCCAGCCAAGATCATAATCAAGCGGTAAGACCACCAAGGCAGCAGATGGGAAGACCGCCAAAAAAGCAATGGCGGGACAATTCTCGCCAACATTGTAATCAAGCCCCAAGTCATGGTCCAATACACTATTCGGTTTAGTCATAAGATTATTCACCCTGTATCATAACCTGCTAGTTGTCCAAAAAATCAATATGTGAGTGTGCTTCCATTTACTTAACATTTAATGGTGTAGCCGCTTTAGTTTGAATGCAACAATCGCCATAGTACTACAAGTGTATGATCATTGATCAATCCTGCTTTGTACATCTGTCTTTGAATTTTCTCAGGTTGGACCTTTTCACTCTATCTAGTAATGGATCTAGAATGAGGTTCCAGTCCTCTCCTACTATTATGTTTTATTTGACTGCTGCAAACAAATCATTTTTATCCCCCGCAGTGGGGTATACTGATCCAATTATAGTGAAAAAATGCTGTAAGTTTTGGCAAGCACAAAATGGCCATGTGGGTCTGTCCATGTGTATGTAACTCTATTGAATCCCCCACTAATTCCCTTGATGTTGGGGTTCCCAGAAAAGAGATACAAGCATGCAGATCTAGGTCCCTGCCCCTGTGATAACCGTTCACCACAGTCTGACCTACATTTGGTTCTTTTCTGTAAGTTTTATCTTAACGAAAGGAAAAGGTTCCTCCTCCCAATTTTAAGGCGGCAGCAATTTTTACAATGCAGAGTGGCACTGCATTTTCTGAAAGCTCTTTCAAACCCCCATGTCTGTTATTTCGTAGCTTCCTTTTTATGGGCCTGTTGGAGGAATAGAAGGGCCAGGGGTCTGCTATCATGAATTATGAATCTTAATCTTCACGAATTAAATTGTACAGATGATTTTGGTTTTTAATAATGAATTAAAAAAGTTTAATAAGGTTTTAAAATTGTTTTATGTTTTTCTAGTTAATGAGTTTTAATGTGATTTAACTGATGAATTTGTGCTTTTATGATCTATCTGTACATAGATCGAATAAAGATTTAAATTGAATTGAATTGAATCCCCCACTAGTATGGCTACTCCAGTTTTTGTTTTTTTGTTGGGGTTCAGTGATGTTGTGTTGGCTTCTGTTGTTTGAGTGGTACATGCATGCCTTTCATTACATTATATGATATTACATTCTATAGGAGCAAGTGGGTTTCTTTTAATAGGGCACTATCTGGATGTTTGGCACTTATTTTTTATATAATCTGTCAGTCAATAAACATTAATAGATATGACTCTCAAGTCATTCATTGTATTAAACTGAACGTATTCTTTCACAAACATTGTTCATATTCTCAAATCATTGATATCTCCCTGCGAAACACTTTTGTGTGTTGAGTGTGATCCAGCGATCAGGGATCAATAATTCTACACAAACTTAGGCCCATTTACTTTACCCAACTAATCCCTTCACGCTGGGTTCAGTGTGATGCAAGGTTTATACCTTATTCACTAAATACACATTAGAACCTGCATACTTCCTAACAATACAATTGTGGCGATGAACCTTGTGAAGTTGAATAGTTGATGACAATAATATGTACTTATCTATACTACTAAATAATAACAGACTCAGTGTGTAATTTATAATGTTTATCGTAAGTAATGTGAAATAAATGCTCATCAAGTACCGTTATACAATGCAAATACATAGATTATCACGGAGAAAAGGTGTTAGCAATGTATAGAAACAAACTCATATCAAATAAACAATGCATTGAAGGAGTGGATAGGCGAAGAGAGAAAGGTTTCAGAGACAAAATACATTTGCAAATGAATATACAAATTCAGGATTATATCTATACTAACCCAAGTAAGAATCAAGGAAATCTACCCTCTGGCCAAAGGGCAGTAAGGCCCCTCAAGGAAAGTTGAGTGGCAAAGATTAAGTCAGGGATCAGGAAACAGGTAGGCCTCTATCTGGGAACAGCAAACCGACGACAGCGACGATCTCCCACTTGCTGACCAACACCTACTCCTCTACCCCCGCCCACCGGGCACCTCAATTATACCCTAAAGACCCAAATGTCCAACCCACATTTGTTTCAATATGAGAATAAACTCCGTCTCTCATTGGCTAAGGATGGAGGTGTACTGTCACACCACTCTCAGCATGACCATTTTATTCAATATGCTTTTGTCTTAAACTTTCAGCATTACGACAGATTCTTCCCAGGAAACAACTTTGAACACAATCATAGTACATATTTCCTGCAGCACATTTCATGTAACAAGTCTTTATGCTTCCATTGTTTGTCTCTGCCATCTCATGAAGGAAGTTGCTCGCTTCAACTGCTTTATCAAATTTCTTTTCCGTGGCTTGGCAATCACTCAGTACACTATGAAGGTCATGCATAACTATTGCGTTCTCTCTTCTCTCTCGAAACCATCTTTTGGTCATTTTTATTTTTCTATCAAATATTAACCCCAGACTGGCATGCGGAAAGTAGGCCCATGCTTTCTTTACTACAGAAAACAAACACAAACATTTATTATTTTCATGAAATGTAATTTCATTGCACACCATCCCAGCATTGCACTATCCCATGCACAACCCGTGTTATTCCTAGCAAAATATTATTAACATGCACAAAAAGCAGCATTAGTCTTTTTATCTATTTTAGCTAAAAGCATTTTTGCGCCTAGTTTCATGCATTAGTACACGCATGCGCAAAAGCATTTCCCCTTATTTTAGCATTCTTTAATAAAATTTTCACAGCACACTGTTAATGAATGTTACTGAGGGTTCAATCCGAGCAGGTTTTATTTTTCTCAAAAACCCTGCTCCATCAATCCCCCTTTGATGACGTTTTTGAGCCATCATCAAAAATACCCAACAAATACAAGTTACCACTTATTTAAAATATTGTACTTCTTTCTCGTTTTATCATTCTTCCATCTAATTCCTTCATGATCTCATAATAATTTCCTCTCATATCCTCTAATTCAATCTCTTCTCTCTTTCTCTTTCTAGCTCTACGTTTAAGATCTGATGTCTCTTTCTTTCTACATTTGCATTTACAACATTTATCAATAATGATAATCATTAATATCACTGCAACTACTGAAGTAATAGGTATTAATATTTTCCCTAACAAGCTACTCCCTAAGGTAGAAAACCAAGTTCCCACTGAGGAAAAACTCTTACCAAGTTTCTCCTAAGCACCATCAACCTTCAATTCAGTCAAATCTTCATGAAGTCCTGTAATATTTTTAATATACCCCTCGAGATTTTTACTCTTATCAGGGATATAAGTACAACATTGTTGTATCTTCAACATGCTACAGACTCCACCCTCTTTTGCCAATAATATATCAAGGGCAAGTCGATTTTGAAAAACCATTGATCTAATTGCAACCATGTCAGTATCAATCATCAAAAACCCACCAGCAATATCTGTTGATAAACGATCAACCACTGTGGACAATTTTCTAATTTTATGTGAATTCAAAATGACTCCAACTGAAGGTATTAATGCTCCAAAAATATCCCCCATTATTTCAGAATAGCTTGCTCCTCTCTTATTACGTGTTAGTCCTTGCTTCATTTCATTAACTCTATTATTCTTATCTATATGATACACTTTAGGAAATACTATGCCTATATAACAACATCCATACCAACCTGCAGGTAACCTATAATAAGCATTCTTACCACACACATAATAAATTCCTGGGAAAACAGGATCAGTTCCTCTTTTCAATCCCCAACTTCCTCTAATCAAGAAAGTATGCTCACATTCACTAAAACCAATGAGGTAACTATTAAGTTCAGTCTTTTCTCTAAACACACAAAACTTTCCTTTATGTTGAAAATCTAGAGGCATGGCAGCGTATGTCTCACCCTTTTTATAATCACCCTCTCTGTAAGCCCATGGAGGTACATGAGACTTTTGCTCAGCAGCTTTCTTTTTGAAATCTTGTCTTCTATCTTCTACCATATTCATAAATTCTATTTCTTCATGTCGTAGTTTACAGGTTAAGTTATTTCTATGTGCATCTATTGTATCTATCGGTTTGTTACTAATGAAAAAATCTCCCATGTATGCTGCATAAACAGGACCATAAACAATTTTTAAATCTCTCCTAACAGGAATTTCAGAAAATATTAAATCAAAATTAGAGTAATAATACTCTAATCCTTCCCTCTCATAAAACAAACTTGTTAAAACACTACAAGTCACACCATAAGTTAAAGGTAGGTGATGGTATGTCACCCCCTCTGAGACAGTCGATGGTAATTGCATACACACATAACAATCTCTCGCATTCATAGTGTTAACATATTCATACAGCAATTTAGTAAAAACATTTAACGAAAAATCATTAATTGATTTATCATGATGATAAATACTATCATCTTCTATCTTTTCTATATTAGTGTTTGAATTCTCTTTAGTAATAGAATCCATTCTCTCACTTCCCACATTATTAGTATTATTTTTGTAATTAGTCACCATTAGAACAGGCACAATAGCAATCAGTGTTAACCACACCAACGTTAATAATAAAACACTACATAAGCAAGCATTAATACATTTACGTTTAAAACTATGATTTTGATATCCAGTCTCTGTCACCTTTGCCATCTTAGACACTATATAAAAAAAATTAAAAATCTAGGAAAAAACCCTAAAATTTTCAAAACTTGAAATACTTTATCCCAAAAAAAACATCTAGAGTAGTGTATCCTTACACTTTATGCCTCTCTTCTTTACCCCTTCTTTTTCTTTTTAATTTTTTTTTATATATCTTCTTCTTCTTCAAAACCTTTGGAACTTCATAAATTTTCGTCATTGAAAACTGTTGCACCTAAATTTTCACAATTCCTTTTAAGGTGGTTTTAATTTGCTTTGATTACCTTGATCAGTACCAGCTTCTTCTTCATTCTCATTTGTATTTTCAATTTCTTCCAACTCCACATATGTCCATTCTGGAGCTGTGTATTTCTTGTTTGGAATTCTTATTCTTTTTATTTTCCGTACTAAATTTTCTTCTGAGTCACTTTCTTCAGTTTGACTTGATATCTCATTTATTTGATCTGGCTCTTTCTTTTCTAGAGTGTATTTCAGTCTTTTCACTCCTTTTGGCCACACATCACCTTTTCTTGCTTTCTTAACTTGAACTGCTTCTTCACCTTCGTTGTCAAGTTTGCAAGTTCCTTTATTCAGTTCCTTTCTATGTTGTACTTGCTCTTAATTTTCATCAATCACTTTCTCCTTTTCTTTCTCAACAGCAGTCTCTTGAGACCCAGTCGCTGGTGCCCACTTTATTCAACTTGTGCTTGGTTCTTCTTCTTGCACAGTATTTTCTGAATCTGTAGTATTAGATTCTATAGCTTCATGTTGTTCAGCTTCTGGTTCTTTTCTTTGCTTTACCAGATGCTGCTCTTCTTCACCTCAATCGAGTGGACTTGGGACTCTTCTTGTATGACTTGCATGAATCCAATTTGGCAAGCCACCACACTTTACTGCTGTCGTTGTTACCAATATTATTTGGTAAGGTCCATTCCATCTGGGTTCTAAACACGACTTCCTCACGTGTTTCTTCACCAGAACCCACTCTGCTGGACTCAAATCATGTGCTTGATCCGGCTGTGTTGTGGTTGCAATTCCTCCAGCCTGCTGGGACACAGAACGCACCAGATCAGCCAATCCTTTGCAATAATCAAGCATTAGATCATCAGTAATATTCATCAGTTTGTTTGTTGGTACAATTGCTTGTCTCATTGCTCTTCCCATTAAAACTTCATGAGGACTTAATCCAGTCTTTTTATCAGGAATGCTTCTAAGACTCATCAATACCAGGGGTAAATCGTCTGGCCATTTCAGTGTTGTAGACGCACACACTTTTGATAGTCTGGACTTAATAGTGCCATTAATTTGTTCGACCACTCCTGATGCTTCAGGTCGATAGGCACAATGCAGTTTTTGCTCACTTTGTAATGCTGCACAAATCATTCGAATTATTTTATTATTGAAATGAGTTCCTCTATCTGTTTCTAAAGAGACTGGAAATCCAAATCTGGGGATGATCTCCCTTAAAAGCAATATAGCAACGGTCAAGCTATCATTCCTTATTGTTGGATATGCTTCTACCCAATGAGAAAACAAACAAACAACCACCAACACATATTTCAGTCCATTACAAGGGGGAAGTTCAATGAAGTCTAACTGTAATCTGGTAAATGGTCCTGCTGCTTTTCCAACTCGACCACAACTAACAACTGTCTTTCTACCTGGATTTTGCTGCTGGCAGACTATACAACTCTGGCATAGACTCTCTGCAATGACCCTAAACTTTGGATTATACCATGACTGCTTGAAGAGTCTAATCATAGCATCTCTTCCCACATGCGCAATTCCATGGTACATCCTTGCCATCTGTGAAAGTAAACTATCCGGCATTACTGGTCTTCCATCAACATACACCCCACACTTCTGCTCTCTTTTTACATCCTGATTTTATCCAAATTTCTTTTTCTTCCTCATTTGCTTCTTACTGCAACTGTCTAATTTCTTCCCATGTTTCAAAAGAAGAAAACATCAAGTGGCAATTTGTATGTTTTTTCTCCATCCCTCTGTTGATTGAAATTGAATTTTGTGCACAGAAACGAGCCACTTGGTCTACGTATCTGTTTCCATTTGTCACATAGTAATTTCCTGACTTATGTGCTGAACATTTAACCACAGCAATCCTTTTGGGCATTTGTAATGTATTCAATAAATCTTTCACATTTTTACTGTTTCGTATTGGGGATCCTGAAGAAATCAAAAATCCTCGTTGCATCAACAACTGACCAAAATCATGTACCACCCCAAAACCATATTGACTATCAGTGAATATGGTTACTCTCAGATTTATGCCAATTATACATGCTCTAGTCAGAGCCATTAGCTCAGACATTTGAGCAGAATTTATCCCCTTCAGACAGGATGCTTCAAGAACCATAGCCACTGTACATACTGCATAAGCAGCACTCAATGCACCTTTCTCATCTCTCAGGCAAGATCCATCCACAAACATTACACTACCTGACTCCTCTAGTGGTGTATCTTTTATGTCAGGTCTTGGTTTCGTGCACAATTCTGTCACATCCAAACAATCATGGTCCGCTTCATCCTTTACTTCTTCACAACTTGAACTCGGCAATAAAGTTGCTGGATTCAATGTTGTGCATCTCGTTACTGTCACATTCTCAGCACCCAAAATCACTCTTTCATATCTAGTCAGCCGACTATACGTGATATGCTGAGTCTGAGTCCTTGTTAATAGGATCTCAACAGAATGTGGTACATATACTTTCACTGGATGTCCCATAACAATTGCTTCACTCTGCTCCAGACTCACACAAGTAGCAGCCACTGCTTTTAAACAGCCTGGTAATGCTGCAGCCACTGAATCCAAAGTAGCAGAAATATATGCTACTGGGTGACGTGCCATTCCATGTTTTTGTGTTAGGACTGAAAGTGTACATCCATCTCTCTCACAAAAGAACAATGCAAAATCTTTTGTGGAATCTGGCATTCCCAATGCAGGTGCTCGGCAAAGACTATCTCGCAATTCAATAAAAGCTTTCATACACTCTTCATCCAACTCAATCGGATCAACCACATCTTTATGAGTCAACCTCTGTAAAGGTTTTGCGATCAGTGAGAACCCACTGATCCACTGTCTACAGTATCCAACCATTCCCAAAAACATTCAAACTTCATTTTGAGTCTTAGGGGGACCCATTTGCAAAATCACATTAATTCGGTCTTGCATCACTTTTCTAACTCCTTTCTCAATTTTGTGTCCCAAATATTGGACCTCTTTTTGACAAAACTATAATTTTGCTGGTGACACTTTAAGCCCACCTTCTGCCAAATAATTCAGTAAGGCAATTGTATCTGTCACACAGGCCTCTCGTGTTTTTGATGCCACTAGCAGGTCATCAATGTACTGTACTAACACTGAATTTTCCGGCATGATGAATGACTCCAAACATTTTTTCAAAATCTGATTAAAAATCGAAGGACTCTCTGTATACCCTTGAGGAACTCGGCACCATGCCAAAACACGGTCTCCAAACCGGAAAGCAAAAAGATATTGGCTATCCGGATGTAAAGGTATCGAGAAAAATGCTTGACACAAATCAATCACTGTGTACCATTCTGCAACACAAGGAATTTGATAAAGAATCACTGCTGGGTTTGGCACTATTGGACAGCAAGGTACCACGATTTTATTAATCTTTCTCAAATCTTGTACAATTCTGTATTTTCCACTTGGTTTCTTAATCCCCATAATAGGTGAATTACAAGGACTACCTTGTATTACTTTTAGAATACCTTGCTCAATCAATTGATCAATTACAGGAATCACTCCTGCTGTGATCTCAGGACTCATCCTGTACTGTGGTGTGTTTGGATATACTGCACCTGGTTTAACTGTAACCTGAATAGGATCCACACCCTTCATTAAACCAATGTCCTTTCTTGTAAAATCCCTTACATCAGATCTTACTGCATTTCTCAACTCTACAGGTAAATCCTCTTCTGTAAGCAATGAATATAAATCATTCACTTCTTTCCCTTGCTTCGCTAACATCATTTTAAAAGCAACATCCTCATCTGGTGTTTGAAAAGCAATACCATCTGGCATACAATAAATGGTGCAATTCATCTTGCATAACAAATCCCTGCCTAAAAGGTTCACCGGACTTGTATCACATACCACAAACCGATGAATATCTCTGAATTTTCCAATATGAACTTCTATTGGTTTTGCTATCTTAATATATTTATTTGAGACTCCTACAACTTGGATAGTTTCTCCCTAGAGGGGTAGGTTTGGAATTTCTGCTGCTCTCACAGTAGAACGGGTAGCACCAGTGTCCACAAGGAATGTAACATCATTACCTTTCACTTTTCCATCAACAAAAGGACCTGATTGATCTACCTCTAGAGATGCGCCAAGTACGCACTCTTCCTCCCCCCTCAGGCACCGTCATTGAGATGAGTCTGAATCACTCTCTGAACATTGCAACACATATTGGGAAACCACTTGTACATTTTGATTCTTACCAACTTGTTCACCTGCGTGAAATCCAGCACTCGCACTGTATCTCTGCACTTGAGCATTCACATTATTTGGCATAGGAGCTTGTGGCACCTGTACTTGTTGTACCTGTGGTGTAATTACCTGCTGCTGTTGTTGCTGTTGTTGATTCACAACCACCTCATTCTGCATCTGCGAATTGAAATTTTGATTCATTCCATTATTTCTTAACAAGGATTTACACTCATTTCTCCAATGTCCAAACTTTCCGCACGCATGACAAGGACATTTCTTTTTCAATTCTTCTCTATTCATCCTACCTCTACCTCCATTTGATACCTGATCATTCTGGGAATTTTGATTTTGTCCTTTCATCTGAAAACCTGTTTGAGAACCATTATTTCCATCTTTCTGTTCTGCCACTTTCACCTGTGCCCACATCATTTTCTCTTTCAGCTTTTTATGCCTTGATTTAATATTATCACTACATTATTTGGCATATCTCAGAATCTCATCGACTGTTTTACTCTGCCAACAAATCAAATGTTGCTGAATCATGTTACTAATTTCGGGTTTTAATCCAAAAACAAACCTATATACAAAATGTCCCATATCTTTGTCACCTATACTCTCAAAACCACTATACTGTTTAAACACCTGTAACAACCTCTCATAATAAGCATGTACCGATTCTTTGGGTTCCTGTGTTGTCCTGTCAATTTTAACCCAATCTGTTTCTTTTGGAGAAATTTTACTTTTCAGGAAAGTAATTGCTTGATTATATTTTTTCATCACTTCTTCTGAAGGTGCTCCTGTTTTCACATCTCTAGGATATTCTTCTTTTGGCCAATCAACAGTAATTTTACACTCAGTCCATAAATCAGCTGGAACTACTATTTCAAACAAGCCATCTAAATCTTTCAATAATACTTTTGAAACTTTAACAAACATCTCTACCTGTTTGTACCACTCAACAGGTTTCTCTCTCAACCTGGGAAAATCATTTGTAAAGGATAATATATCCTGTCTTGACCAGGGAATGAGAACATATCCACCACCTGGAACTTCTCTCATCGGACATACCATTTCAGCCTGTTCTGTTTCCCTTTATGAAAATAAAGACGCATTTTTACTTGCAAGCATATCTTCCTTCTTTTTCGCCCATCTACCTTTCCACCATTCTAAATCACCCCATTTCTTCAAAGTATTCATTAATTCTTTTATTTGCAATCGTTTGCCAGATGTATTCAAACTCTCCAAATCTTTATCAGTAAAATCCAGTCTATACGTTTTTTGCAAAACTTTAGATTTTTCTATGTCTACTCCATATTCTTGTGCAGCTTCTGCCAACCTCTCATGTAGATTCTTTGCTTTCCATGTAATGTTTTTACACAAATATAACAACTCTTCATCTCGGTACTTACTCAATCTCTCTGGACTTATTGTACCAATAATCATTTCTTCCAGATCCACTCTCAATCTACCTACATCTATACTCGATTGTGACTTATTATTTTCCATTCCTCTTACCCAGTCATCTAACTCCTCTGGCAAAGGACCCACCAAACTCCCTGATACTGGAGTTGTTCCTCTGACATTCTGCACTATTTTTCTAGGATCTATCTGTACACTTCTCTTTGGTGTTTCAATTATGTTTTCACTTACTGGAAGATAAATCAATGAAGTACTCATCTCAACTTGTTCTGATCCACTAACATTCCTGGCATTATTCATGGGAATTGTCAATGCATGTACTCTTGATATATTTTGTCTCTCTCCATACAATAGAACTACAGGACCAATTGTTACTGGTACCGATAATGCTTCTGCATTCAGACTCATCTGACTCATTCTCTGAGTTAACTCCTCTCTTGTTTTATTCAAAATGTCAATCTCACTCTCCTGAAACACTCGAGTATCTAATGAAACTTGTGAGGCTACCGAACTTGTGTGACCTGTGAAACTTGCGGAGTTTGTGAAGCTTGTGGAACCTGAGGAACTTGTATTTCAATTAATGGTGCATTTGGAATAGTTTCCCCTGAACTTTCCTGATATGGTGGAGGTCTCTTTAATAGTATTTCATCCATTAATTCATCATCAATCTCATCCGGGTCTATATCTAGATCTGAAGTCTCTGGATTATTATTTTTCTCTTTACATTTGCCTCCAGTCTGATCTTCAGCAACTATTACTGGATATAATCCATCTGCAATTACATTTCTCCTCCATCTTTTCATTTGATCATCCCATCTAGCCTCTGGATACCTTGATATTATATTCCAGTATTTTATTCCATTCCTGTCTCTCTCCCGTTTATATGCCTCATGTTCCCATTCCTCAAGCGCTTCATATTGCATAGGTCTAGGATTTGGTTTTAATGAATTCATTCGTTCCCTCAAGTTTTCCAAAATCCTTACGTTAAATGTACC
Source organism: Calotriton arnoldi (assembly GCA_963921515.1). Taxonomy (NCBI): domain Eukaryota; kingdom Metazoa; phylum Chordata; class Amphibia; order Caudata; family Salamandridae; genus Calotriton; species Calotriton arnoldi. Next base: position 3,269,882 of record CAWUFW010000984.1, read on the forward strand.
ATGCTCTGTAAAAGCTAAAACTCCATCATCTTCCGTATATATCATCCAATTCTCTAACCATGTACACGTATGGTACCCACGTTCCAACATCATAAAAGAAGCAGGCGATCTTGGAGGAGGTACAGGAAGTCCCTCTCTAGTAACTATCGGCTTGTCCTTTTTGAAGAAATCTTTTATTCTTTTTACCATCTTCATTTTAAACACTCTTTTTCTCGCTAAATAAACCAAAAACAAACAAGGGAAACCTTCCGTAAATCCTCTCACTCTATTTGCAAAATCTCAACCAATACCAACCAACCAATCACGGCTCACTACGTATCCACTATCTCAACCAATGCTAGCGCGGGCCACAGCAACCAACCAATCACGGCTCACTATATATGCCCGCTGCCTGACCAATGCCAGCGCGGCTTTTTGTGACGTTAGTAGTACTCCTGCTGTAGTGTAGCTCCTATTTCCCTAATAGGCTCTGCGCATTGGAATAATATATCCTATAGGTTTGACATAGGACTAAGGTCGGTATGTCCCTATCGAGTATATTAAACTTAATTACTTGTGCCAGCTAGCTCAGAGGCCACTAGAAACTTCTTGACGACAAGAAGGGAGTAGTTTCTGGCAGCCGCAAAACATGACCACTGTGTTTCCCTTACAGAATCAGGACGTGTCCCAGAGTCGTAGAAACAATAGATAACTATTTCACTCAGCTCAGTCGTGCATGGTTCAGTTATTCTCAAAGTTACACAGAAATAACAGACGGGCGTTTCAATAAAAAGGTTTATTGAACAGTCTTGTTTCTGTTGTAAGTTAGATGTGCTGTTACGATCACAAGATAATATGCGAGATAAATAATGTACAGAGTGAGCAGTAGAAATAAATAATACTGCGTTAGCATTATCTTTTTAGCATATATGCTTTTACATAAAATGACACAGCCTAAAAATGCGAGTACTCATACGATGCGTTTCTAGCCTAGTTCTACCCCAGTGTTCCTAACCTATCCTAGGTGTAGGGAGAAGTAGAAGTAGGTGATGTATTCCTGACTAGAGTATACTAAGAGTATGTTACGCCTAGTATGCCAAGAGTCTAATATGCCAAGAGTCCCTCTAGGTTCTAGTCTGCTCCATACCTGAAGAATGAGAGAGGTAGGAATCTCTTTCCGGACTCGAACTCCAACACCCCGCAAGGGAAGTTAGATCACTGGAAGCTGGACTCTCTGCGTGCAGGAATGACAGCGTCTTCTCAGTGCGTCCGGCCGGGAATCGGGCTCCTCTGAAGTCGAGGTCTCCTCTGATTTACAGGGGTTTGGGAAGGTATATTTATACCTGAAAATGTTAGCATTGACGTGAGTTGGGCAGCGAAAGACGTCATGAATGAACCCCTAAGGAATAATGGTTCATGCATAATATATGAGTCCTTGAAGAAATCAATAGTCCTGGGCAAGGGAAACTCCCGCAGCCTAAGGGTCTGTTTTTTTCATGGACTCGTTGAGACGCTAGGGTGGACGGATGCCGGAATCCATGCCTGTATTTGGAGTGCATGGTTTATGCCTAAATAAGGTCAGGGATTTTATGCCTATATAAGGGCAAGGCGAATTGTGCCTATATAAGGACATGATTCTAGAAAAGCCCGTTTATGGACACCCTATAAAGTATACAACACCCACTCCTCTTTCGTGTATACGACACTACTAAAATGCTAAAACATTTAAAATGCTAAACATTTAGAATGGAGTACCGCATATTAAAACATATCCTAAAAGCATTAAAAGACATATTTAAAAATGCAAAGGTTTCTGTACATCAGTAAGCAATGCTTATCATTTCCTGCATAAATTTTGAAATAAATGCAATCGGAATGTAATATAAAAGCAATATTTACATATGACGAAAATGATCGATAAGTTTGTTCAAAATCAAAGTCATTGCCTGTCATGAAAATTAAATGAACTGTTCTTAGACACACAAGATGACTAAGGGGTCGATTCCGATTCGGGCCGGAAAAAGCACCGACCGACTCGGATCCGGAAAAAATACCGACCGACACGTACCAGTGGCGCCCGACACGCCAAGTACGATGCAAGCCGCGATAAATCCGACCGACACGTCAGGAAACTAAGCCGACCGACCGACCCGCTCGGAAAATAGCAATCCGGCCGGAAAAACACGCGAATCCAACCGACCGACACGCACCCGGAACAAATCCGACCGAATCGTACCCGCCAACTCCAACCCGCAAAGTACGATGCAAGGCGCGAAAAACCCGACCGAGTCGGACGGAGGACAAGCCGTACGACCGACACGCATACAAAACCGAGCCGAAGCAACACAATACACCGCGACCGACGCGTACGCAGCATACAAAACTGCACAAACACAGCGTGAACGAAACGGAAAACACCGTACGAGACCAATGCACGGTCCGACTCGGTCACAAGAACGTTTCCAACATACACAAACAGCACAAAGGAAAAATCAACCAAAAAAAGGCCAAACAAGCAATTACCAAGCCAATAAATACTGGGGGGGTGGGGACAGAGAACAAAGACACACCAACAACTCCACCTATATAAAGGACACAAATCACTACCATGAGCCTTTGCAAATGCCATTCCACTGCCAGCACCCAAGAGAAAGCAACCACACACCCACAGCTCATCCCTCACACAAGCCACACACCAGCAGCACACCAACAAATACCTACCTCACATACACCCAGCACAACACACACCCACACACCCTCACCTGCACACCAACACACACAGCACCCACTATCACCACCCATCACCATGCCCCCCAAGAAGAATCCCAAGTTCCTAGATAGTGAATTGGAAGTCATGGTAGACGAGATCCTCAGGGTGGAGCCACAGCTGTTTGGCACTCTGGTCCAACAGACCCCCATGTCGCAGAAAACCAAGATGTGGGAGAGGATCATCAACAGGGTGAACGCCCAATCACCATGTCGGCGCACAAAGACCGACATCCAGAACAGGTGGTATGACGTGCGCAGGAGGGTCCGGGAGCTGCTCAAGAAAGACTACCACCTGAGCCAATACACCGGCAGTGGCCCTCCTGCCAAGCCAGTATACCTCAGGCCCTGGGAGGAGAAGGTGCGGGCCATCCTTCCGCCAGTGAGCGTATATGGACTAGAGGACATCCCAGAGCCTGGTGAGTACACAACAAATGTACACAATAAACTGCCACAAAACACACACATCACTGTCAAGGGGAGAGTCAAACCATGCACTCATAGCAATTACACAGCAACTAGAACAGAATCATCCCAAAATGTGTATGTCAGTCAGATAAACACAACACATGCCATCAAAAAAGTCACATCCAACTGTGCCAACACATGTACAAACACAACCACAACTACAGCTAGGCAGTGGCACAAATAGAACTAACACACACATCCACACATGTAGCCACCACAACAACACCAACACACAGTGAAGACCACTCAAAGGAAGGAATTCTGTGTATGCTGGCCAAGTCAGTGTAGCCAATAGCATCATGGGAGTCGCACTCACACATATTGCCCCCCCACAACTGTCCCATCAACACCACCCTGAACCATGCTCACATCACAGGGAGTGGAGAAGGACTCACAAGATGGCTGACACTGGCTACTGCTGTGGGGAGCACAAGGCCCTGCTGCCAACTGTGCACCAACAAACAGCAGGACACCACTGACTGACATCCTGAGAGACAACTTACACTCCCTGCAATGCAAGCACGTTCCATGGTGGGATATCCGGCTGGCTGGGTGGGAAGGGGGACTTGCAGCACTGACCATAGTCACCAGCACCTCCCCTCACCCCCCCCCCAACACAAACTCCACAGTACCCACCTGGTAGAATGCAATGCCCTCCATCCTAACACAAGATCCCACAAAGCACCACCACCCTGGGTTATGTTGTGTGAAGCACAGGGACACTCTTGGGACTCTTAGCCAAACAACTGCCAGGACAACACTCCCAGCCATCCTGTCAGCACAGCCAGCCCACCCCACAGGGAAGCAGAGTCAAAAGGAAGGAAGCATGGGCATGCTGGGAAGGGGGTGGAGGCAATAGCATGATGGGAGTCGTAGTCACAGCTCTACATCCCCCACCACATGGCCCAGCAAGCTCACACTGCACGCATGCCACATCCCACAGAGAGTAGAAAGGCCCATCAAAGATGTCTGACACTGTTGCTGCTGTCGTGGGGAGCACAAGGGCATGCTGGGAACTGCACATCAACCAACAGCAGGACACCACTGACTGACATCCTGAGAGACAACTTCCACTCCCTGCAATGCAAGCACGTTCCATGGTGGGATATCCGGCTGGCTGGGTGGGAAGGGGGACTTGCAGCACTGACCATAGTCACCAGCACCTCCCCTCACACCCCCCCCCCAACACAAACTCCACAGTACCCACCTGGTAGAATGCAATGCCCTCCATCCTAACACAAGATCCCACAAAGCACCACCACCCTGGGTTATGTTGTGTGAAGCACAGGGACACTCTTGGGACTCTTAGCCAAACAACTGCCAGGACAACACTCCCAGCCATCCTGTCAGCACAGCCAGCCCACCCCACAGGGAAGCAGAGTCAAAAGGAAGGAAGCATGGGCATGCTGGGAAGGGGGTGGAGGCAATAGCATGATGGGAGTCGTAGTCACAGACATTGCTCAGCCTCACAACTGGCCCATCAACACCACCCTGAACCATGCTCACATCACAGGGAGTGGAGAAGGACTCACAAGATGGCTGACACTGGCTACTGCTGTGGGGAGCACAAGGCCCTGCTGCCAACTGTGCACCAACAAACAGCAGGACACCACTGACTGACATCCTGAGAGACAACTTACACTCCCTGCAATGCAAGCACGTTCCATGGTGGGATATCCGGCTGGCTGGGTGGGAAGGGGGACTTGCAGCACTGACCATAGTCACCAGCACCTCCCCTCACACCCCCCCCCCAACACAAACTCCACAGTACCCACCTGGTAGAATGCAATGCCCTCCATCCTAACACAAGATCCCACAAAGCACCACCACCCTGGGTTATGTTGTGTGAAGCACAGGGACACTCTTGGGACTCTTAGCCAAACAACTGCCAGGACAACACTCCCAGCCATCCTGTCAGCACAGCCAGCCCACCCCACAGGGAAGCAGAGTCAAAAGGAAGGAAGCATGGGCATGCTGGGAAGGGGGTGGAGGCAATAGCATGATGGGAGTCGTAGTCACAGACATTGCTCAGCCTCACAACTGGCCCATCAACACCACCCTGAACCATGCTCACATCACAGGGAGTGGAGAAGGACTCACAAGATGGCTGACACTGGCTACTGCTGCGGGGAGCACAAGGCCCTGCTGCCAACTGTGCACCAACAAACAGCAGGACACCTCTGACTGACATCCTGAGAGACAACTTACACTCCCTGCAATGCAAGCACGTTCCATGGTGGGATAACTGACTGGGTGGGTGGGTGGGTGGGAAGGAGGTCTGGCTGTCAACCAAACACAATCAATGCAGACCATGTTCACACCCCAGAGAATACATAGAAATGCCCAAATAATGCAGGACAATGTGCCACACCAATATCAACCCCTGACTGTGACGACTTAGGACAATACAATGTACAGGCCCGCACCCCGAGGCACAGTCACAACTGTCAGGTGTGTCAACCACTGATGCCTGCAGAAACATGACATACATTGTTTGTGTCTCCCAAAAACAGGTGATGATAGGGACACAGCAGCAGACGCTGAGGAGTCCCAGTCCCAGGCTCAAGAGGATGCCGAGCTCACTGGCGTCGTACAGCCTCTGTCCTCCTCGGACGATGAAGAACAACCTGGCACATCCGGTGCAAGTCAACATGCTGCACCAGCAGGACCACCAGCTGCAGCACCAGCAGGTCCACCAGCTGCACCCCCTGCACCCACCCCTCCAACGACTGTCACCACGAATACCATCCCTGCCGACATGGACAGAATAAGGAACAACACCAGCGCAGTGACCCTGGACCAACCTGGGGCCATGGACACCACCACCACCACCAACCCCCAAGGTGGACCAGGGTTATCTGTGCGTGCAACTGCACACACTGCACATGTCAGCAGGGGTGGTGGGAGGGGTGGGAGACAGAGGTCGCTGCTTGCAGACGTTGCTGGTGTGCATGAAGACCCACAACTGGTACGCATAGCTGATGCGTACCAGTCCAGCACCGGAGAGCTCAGCCAGGTAGTGGGGCTCCTCAGAGACATCAAACAGCAGCAGGCTGCCCATCATGCCCGCTTGGACTCCCACATGTCCCATGTGGAGTCACACATGTCACGTGTGGACTCCCACATGTCACGTGTGGACTCCCACATGACCCGCGTGGAGTCCAAGTGGGATGTACTACATGAGATGACGGCGGTGCACAGGGACATTTTACAATGCCTCCGCCAGATGAACAGCAACCAGTCCACACCTCCCTGTGTGCCAACAACATCTGGTACCGAACAAACTGCAACTGCCACAGGGAGGGAGGAGGACTCTGGCGGAGAGTCCCCTGCACCGCAGCAGCCTGCACTTGAGGGCCCCCCCCCAAGAAGAGGGGTCGTCCGAGGAGGGGAAAGTGAGAGGCTGATGGCCAAGCGCAACTCCCAGGAAGCCTGAACCTGTTCTGGATTTTCGCCTTTGTGCACAGACTGTTCACCCTGTTGATGGCAACACTACTCCCACACATTGCATGGGGAGTACAAGTTGGAACAATGTGTCAGACAACTGTGGCCCCGATACTGGGGATCCTGTCTACCTGGACTTTCTATTCATCTAGGAACTTGGGATTGCAAGATTCATGTACAGCACAATCCATCCTATGCACTATTATCACAGATGTATCACAATAAACACAATAATACACCATACTTGCCTCTGTCGTGATTCCAACGTGGGTACTGTTATGGGGATGATGAACAACAAAATTACACTGTGTATGCGAACTGCAACAGCAAGGACAACACAGGCATGTGAGTACAGGCAACGTGACACATATGAGGGAGACACACCACCAGGGCTACACAACACATACACACCTAGGCCATCTGACTCATTGCCTACACTGATGTTGCCAGGGAAGACGGTGCAATGCACAGACACCACACCCATTCCCAGTTGTAGTCAAGTAGCCCACAGGTGCAGTAAGCAAATGGCAGTCAAATGTGTGACCACAGACAACGCACATCACTAAGTGAAGCACAGGTTTATTACACAGTAGCAACATGCCGTAACCACTACAGATGCAAGGTAACCCCACCTGGTAGCGGGCACACAGTCAACAACTGTAGACAGAAGGAAGTCCATGGGTGTGGCGCACATCACCTGTAGGGACACAACAGCTACCAGCCTGGATGTGCAATCACGTTGTCGGTGGACACAGTTGACCAAACGAATCTGAAAGTACCCTGTGAAGGACAGAAATGACACACAGTCAAAAGCAATGGAGTACAGGACAGAACAGCAAAACTCATGCACAATACATGTTACAAGATACCCACCCAGAACCAAGTTAGCATGTCAACACTGTTGGGGAGTACAGCCCACCTGTCACCACACATCGCAACACACATCCAGTCAAGTAGCCCATGGACACACTCCAACAGCACCAGAGCACCACCCACACATCATGCCAACTCACATCATTCACATGACACCTCAGGATACTCACATTCAGCTAAAGAAGTTGGTGATGAGCTGTGTGCGGACATCACCATCACCATCATCATCATCATCGTCACTGGCATCGTGGTCCAGGCCAGGATCCTCCACAGGTGGCGGATGTTGGTCATCGTCATCCTGGATGAGAGGCAACTCCTTCCGCACTGCCAGGTTGTGGAGCATGCAGCAGACGATGATAATCTTGCACACTTTCGCAGGGGCATATGGGAGGGACCCTCCGGTCTTGTCCAGGCAGCGGAAGCGGCTCTTCAGGAGACCAAAGGTCCGCTCAATCACTCTCCTGGTCCGACCATGTGCCTCATTGTAGCGCATCTGGGCAGGTGTCACAGGGTTCCTGAGGGGTGTCAGCAACCACGGCATGTTGGGGTATCCCGAGTCACCTACGGACAGACAAGTGCACATCAGCTGACTTGGAAAAGTGGGCGGAATACTACAGATCAGATCACACACAATGGCACAAAGTCAGTACACACCGACAAGCCAGGCACGCTGGTTCTGCATCTGTGCCATCAACCTGGGGATGCGACTACTCCTCATCACAAAGGCATCGTGTGCTGAACCAGGGAAACGGGCACACACGTGTGTGATGGTCATGTCTGCAAGACACACCACCAGTGCATTGACCGAGTGGTAGTGCTTGCGGTTCCTGTAGGCCTGCTCCTGGGCCTGTGGTGGTACCAAAGCCACATGTGTCCCATCAATGGAGCCAATGACATGCGGCATCCTCCCCAGGGCATAAAAGTCACTCTTCACGTCAGTGAGTCGTCGCAGTCTAGGGAAATAGATGTACCGGTTCAGGAAGAGCAACATTGCCGCCAAGAAATCGCGGAGCACACGGCTGAACATGGTCTGTGACATCCCACCAGCAGACGCCACAGTATGTTGGAAGGTACCGGTGGCAAAGAAGTGTAGGGCTGCCATCACCTTCACCTTGGGGGTCAGCGCTGTAGGATACGGCCGGCCAGGCTGCAAATGTGGGGACAACTGCACTGCCAAATCCTCAATCAGCTGCCTGGTGAAGCGGTACCGTCGGATGCTGTCCCGTTCCACCATCGTTGCCAGGTCTGGGAATGGCCGATGGACAGCAGGAGCCCTGCAGTGCAGAGGAGAAGTAAGCAAGATCGTCAGTCACCCCACATATGCGGCATTGAACACACTCAAGATCCCAACATACATCATCATGAGGCACAACTACATGAAGTGTGCAGTACCGGAACGACATGTATGGTACATACATGGCCAACATCTGTCAACACGGTCCTACAGGTGGCATCAATTTGTCCCAGGTTGGCCCATTGGATATCATGATGCTGTGTCACAGTCACCCCCCCAGTGACATGTGAGGACAGATGTGCCCCAGGCACCACAGCTCAACGACAGGCACATTCCCAGGGACCCTGTAATGCCACATGGACACTGGCATCACCTGGAGTATCATGTGTACACCACAACAAAACAAACATGACCCCCACAGGTAGTGGCCACACTTGCCATGGCAGGAGAGCCATGGACGTCTGTGACACACACGCACAACATCAGAGTCCATGCACACACAACGTGGATGTGGAGACTGTCTCCCATTGTGCACATGAAATCAGAGACATTGTAAACACTACATGCACAAAGACTGTGGAGGGCCATCACTATTGTGCCACTGGGACACCCTGGCTCAAACATACCGTCCCACATGGGACTCACGGGGTATGTGACATGACATACACAAACACCACTGTGAAATGTGACCATGGCACATGCACAGATATGAACAGTTGCACATCACAGTGGTCACGTACACGTAACACCCAGGATCCTGTCCCCATTAACACGTGCACAGCCTGGGGGTGGCTGCCCACAGGTGACACCCACAGGACAACATGTACACCAACATACACACAATAGGAAATGCAGCCTTACATGCCTTATGATAAGGTTTGGACAGGCTGTCGTGATGTAGGTGTGCCCCTCACTCCCTGGGAGCTATCTGTGGCTGGCATATGTCCATCTGAGACAGGCATGCTGACATATGCCAGTCACATGTACAGTGATGCGTTGAACAGCAATGGACCGATCGGTGCCTCCGGCCGGCCCATTGCTTTCAATGTGTGCGGGTACGCGTTGTACCCCTGTGCGCGTTGTACTGCAATGGACCGATCGGTGCCTCCGGCCGGCCCATTGCATTCAATGTGTGCGGGTACGCGTTGTACCCCTGTGCGCGTTGTACTGCAATGGACCGATCGGTGCCTCCGGCCGGCCCATTGCATTCAATGTGTGCGGGTACGCGTTGTACCCCTGTGCGCGTTGTACTGCAATGGACCGATCGGTGCCTCCGGCCGGCCCATTGCATTCAATGTGTGCGGGTACGCGTTGTACCCCTGTGCGCGTTGTACTGCAATGGACCGATCGGTGCCTCCGGCCGGCCCATTGCTTTCAATGTGTGCGGGTACGCGTTGTACCCCTGTGCGCGTTGTACTGCAATGGACCGATCGGTGCCTCCGGCCGGCCCATTGCATTCAATGTGTGCGGGTACGCGTTGTACCCCTGTGCGCGTTGTACTGCAATGGACCGATCGGTGCCTCCGGCCGGCCCATTGCATTCAATGTGTGCGGGTACGCGTTGTACCCCTGTGCGCGTTGTACTGCAATGGACCGATCGGTGCCTCCGGCCGGCCCATTGCATTCAATGTGTGCGGGTACGCGTTGTACCCCTGTGCGCGTTGTACCTCAATGGACCGATCGGTGCGCACCCATTGACAATGGGCTTGCCTGGCAACGGACGCGTTTTCGAATATTCGAACGAGTCGGTTGCTGGAAAATCAGTTGGTCACCCACAACAATGTTGCAAAATCATGTATGTCATGAAGTTGAAATTTTGAAGGATGCTGTGGGCGTGTTTTGGTGCTGCTATTCCATGGATTGGCCAGATTCAGAAGATGCAAACGACTTGGACCTATCACTTTGGACACAAGGGACAGTATCTGCCTCTCCAGCACATATATATTGCTGCATGTTCCCCTGAGAGCCCACTTGCCTGCACTACATGCTCCAGGACGACATCTGCCACTGCACTGCTGCTGTCTCTGCCCCTCTGGACCCTGCAATGGCACGTACTGTGGAGAGAGCCCCAGCCTTCAGCCTTGAAGAGAACCAGGCCCTGCTGGACAGCCTACTTCCACAGTACAGCAAGCTGTATGGGACACCAGGGGAGCAGGTGAGTGTTCTGTGCACTGCCTTTCTGAATGTGCATTTTGTCTGACTAGCAAGGCTGAGAGTCAGCACACCACTGGCTAGCAGGCTCACTGAGTAGTTGTCACCCCCCATAGTGTGTAGTGACTTGCACTGGACAGGTATGGTGCAGTGACAGTGCTTCTGAACAGGGTTTTACTCCCCATGCTATGATACCATGTAGTGACTTCTGGAAAACTGTCCATGGGCAGCCGTGCACTGCCTGGGTACACCATGTGCCCCTGTGATTGCGACATGTATATGCAACTGTGTCATGCACGGATATGTTGCATGTGTAGTAATGGCCTTATCACTTTGTCATCCTGACAGGCTTCTGCCCATCGGAAGCATGAGATATGGAAGGACATCGTCCGGGCTGTCCGGTCCGTGGGGGTCTACAAGCGCCGGATCCGCAACTGCCAAAAGAGGTGGCAGGACCTTCGGGGCTGGACCCGGAGGATTGCACGGGTCCAGCTGAAGCTGTCGCCTCCTCGCAGGAGGGGCGGAACACGGACCCTGACCCCCCACATGCTCAGGATCCTGGCGGTGGTCTTTCCAGACCTGGATGGGCAGCTGAAGGCCAGAGAGCAGCAAGGAGGGGGTGAGTCAAAGACTGCACTGTGTACTCTGTCTAACATGTTATGTGCCCTCCTCGGGCCAGGTTGAACTGCCACAGTACAGCAGTCATGTTGTCCAGGAGCCATGTCCCTCTATTGTGCACTGCCCACTCCTCATCTGATACCCAGGTGTGGCCCTTACATGCAGGGAATTCTGTCACTTAGGACTGTGTCCTTGCAGTTTGCTTGACTCAAGGTGGGAGACAGCATCTGTTTCCCTGACTCTGTGGTGGGCATCATGGGTGGGTCCATTGCTTACACAATGCCTGTATTCTGACATGTATTCAGCGTGTTACTTTGATCTGTGGTCCAATTGCTGAGCTGATCCACCACATGTGGCTGGGGTACCTGGCACACACCCATGCTGCGGGTGGGAACAATGTTTGGGCCCCAGGAGTATGTATATGACGTGTGTCACACATACTTAGCCAGCTGCCTACAGTCCAGGGCTCATCCCTCATTCATGTGGGGCTGGACAGTCATGCCTACTCCAGGCCATACAATACACTCTGTACTCCCACTCCCGTGTATCAGAGGACACATTGTGCACAGTGTTTTGACCCCTCAGGTGTCTGCCTCTGTGTCAGTGTGCTGTGGATTAGTCGCCAGGACTGCTGTGGAGTTTCTTGGTAGGGGCTCAGCATGCCACTGGAGATGTGACCATAGGAGACGATACTTGTGTGACACATAGGTGTCTGATCAGCTGCCCATGCAGACTGGGGCATGTAAATGTGAAGTTCAGGCAGCTGTTCCCCATGCACAGCAGAGTGTGAGGGGCTCAGGTTCAGAGGGTAGTGTCACAGGTCTCCCATATGTCCAATAGGTATGACCTGGACAGATGAGGGTTAAGAGGATGTGTTGTGGGGGGATGTACATGTGCACTTGTGCAGCTCCAGGACTTGCATTCCCCATGACCTACTATTGTGACACAGTGCAGAGTGTTGTTGTCTGGCTGCAAAGTCATACATCACTGAGACAGTGATGTATGACTTTGCAGTCATGCCTCCGCCATGGCATGTGTCTACTGATTGGTGATCCTGCAGGGGAGTGACATGTGCTACATGCACACCATAGTGGCGCTGGCTATCAGGACATGGGTGCATCATGGTGTCTGTCGCTGGAATGCATCACATGCATTTCCTATTTGACTCTGGGCATCCCTTACATCCGTAAACCTGTACTGACTCAGTGGCAAGAGCTGTGATGTGTCCACACCGTGTCCTCTGCACTGTCCAACTACTGTGTACTTGGTGCATGTGTCAACACTGGGGTGTTGCAATCCAACAGACACCAGACAGATGGGTGCAAGGCCATGTGGGATGTGAGTGCCATGCTTGGCATCAGACTGACAATTGACTTCTCCTGTTCAATTAGGGCACTTTTAGCAATGTACAACTAATGATGCCAGGGCTTGCTCTGTAATGTGCTGTGCTCACAGTGGTGTGTGCGTTTGGTGCAGGTGACTGATGTCTGTCTGTTTCCCCATTGTTTGCAGATACATCCACGGCCACGGAAGGGGACAGCTCCACGGACCAGGAGGAGCCGGAGAGCCAGACTGGGTCAGCAGCCGAGGAGTGGTCGGAGGGACCCAGTGGCACGGAGGGCGAGGGGAGCCACACCGAGGAGTCCTCAGCAGCATCCACCTCAGCTGAGGACCAGAGCAACTCGGAGGATGACTCCCTTGTGGAGGCGGGTGTCAGCAGCCACCACACCCCAGCTAGTGTTGCTGTCCCCGCCACCACCAGCACCACCACCGCCCTCCCATCGGCTCCCATTCCCCAGGTCCGTGGAGGCTCCCATGTCCGGGAGCGTGTCTCCTTTGGGCCAGGCACCGCACCCCCTGCCCCTGTGTCCCCTGCTGCCCTGAGTGAGGAGTCTGTGTGCCTCCTTCGCCAGCTCCATGTAGGGCAGACAGCCATGCTGAGTGTCCTCCATGCGCACACCGCGCTGTTGACTCAGCTGGTGTCGTTCATGGAGGGCATCTCATCGGGCATGTCTGACCTACAGAGGGGCAATAGGTCCATGGACTCCTCCCTGACGGCAGCAGTGTCCCTCCTCAAACGGTCCCTCACCCCTCCTGCCTCTGCTCCATCCACACTCCCCAGCACCTTACCCATCCCAGGCACACACACACTGGCACAGGCACACACCAGCACACACACATCCAGCACACTGACACACACGCCAATGACAAAACGCACACGCACGCACATTCAGGGGACTGAAGCCAGACTCACAGGGGATGGGGCCCTGGAACACACACACGCATCCACATGCACTGCGCAGTCCTCAGTTCCCTCTCCCTCCAAAGCACCCTCCCTTGCCTCACCTGCAACCCCAAAGTCACAGCAGCTCTTCCTCTGTGACCTCGGCCTCTTCCCCACCGATGAAGCTGCTCCAGCATCCCGGGGGAAGAGGAAGCCCACCCACACGGAGCAGAGTGCCCCTCGCCCCCGGACACCCTCCCCCAGGCGCAGACGGACTGAGGCCCCCACCCGCAAGTCCCCCGGAGTGCTAAGAGCAAGACCCCGCCACCACCCTGCAGCTCAGGCACAAGGTCTCCGTCCTCCATCCCTCAGGCCCCCACTGCACAGGTGCCCCCACCACACCCTGCCCCAGGTTCCCCCACCCACAGATATACCATCCCCAAGATGCTCCGGCCTTCTCCCCCTGCCACTTGCTCTCCCAGCACCACACCCCCCGCTGCGCTTGTCTGTGCCACTGATGTGGTGAGGGTGTCCCCCCCTCTGTCCAACCCACCTTGCCTGTTCCCCATTCTCCTCCCCTGGAGGTAGGCACTGCAGTGGAGTCCACTACCGCCCTGTCTGACTTGGGCACTGCAGTGGCGGACCTGTCCACCCCATCTGCAGGGTCCACTGCAGTTGTGCCGGCACCCACGACATCTGTGTCATGCCCCCCAGTTGTGCCGGCACACACCATGTCAGACACCTCCACTGCAGTTGTCAGTGGCTCTCCTGCACCCACCACCCCTTCCCTGACTCCCCCTGGTGAGCCCTGATCCTGTCCCTGCGGTGCCTGGCCTGCCCCCCGGTTGCCCCTCCTAGTGGATTGTCCCTGGTATTGTGCAGGCATGCGTAGGGTGACATCTGCCAGTGTCACCCTGTTTGAACTTTGACAATGGACTGGCCATTGGCCTTTGCTCTTTTTTCAGGACTTCGTTTGGCCTCAACACATATGCTGAATAAAGCAACTTTCTTTTCTCTAGTGCTCATGCTTCAGATGTACATGTTGTTGGTGCAGCTAACCATGCCCTTGCTGCAGTGATGGTGATATCTGGTCTCATGATTATGAAGTGTTACTGTGCAGGAACCCATGTGGTCCAGGGGGAATGTGTCCTATCATGTGGTGTATCCATGTCATCAATAGCAGCATCTGAGGGTGTCATGTGTTCAGTATTTGGCAATGGGTTTCCTACTTACATTGGCAATTTCATATCTGTGGCTTCCACCCCTGCACATCTGTTGTGCCTGCCATCGTTGCATTTGTCTACTTCCCTGACCGTGTTGCCATCTCCAGTGGACATGCAGGTTTGGGCATCAATGGGGAGGGACTCATCCGTGTAGTCAGTGCAACATTGCTATACAAGTGTGTTGGATCTGTGCTGATGATTCCGTTGGCACATCCATGACCAGGCTGATGTGATGGGAGCCCTCATTTGGTGCTAATTGTTGATTGTGTGACCAAGTGCTCAGCTGACATGATGGGGCCCTACTGAGGCAACATATGGCACAGCTTTCCTCACACAGGAGTGGAGTCCCCTCATGGCAGTGTGTACACGTGTGACATTGCCTGCACCCAAGGTGTGTGTTGTATGTGCATGTCTGTGTGTTCACTTCCATTCATCTGCGCATGCTGTGATCCCTAGTGTTGTACCTGTTTGTGATGCTTGCTGACTTGAGCTATGTTCCCCCAAAGTCTTCTCCCTGTGTTCTCTGTGATGTGGGTGCATGGCACATTACTGGTCATCAGGGTGTCACCCATAGGTGTGTTTGCTGTCAGGGCTGAGTTTGTGTGCAGACGCAGATGGGTCACAGTCAGGTTTCCCCTTGGCACTTGTTGTTTGCCCCTGTCATGTGATTTCCAGTTTGTGTTATCTTTCAGTGATTGTGACATGTTGTGTGTGTGACTGCTGCCACTCCTCAGGGTCAGAGCTGCAATGTTGGAAGTTGTCTATGTGTGTTCGTTGTGGGTGACCTTGGCTTCTTCATTGGTGTGTGACTGTGGCTGGGATCCCATTGGTCGGTGTGGTATTGCCGTCATGTCCATGTACAGCGTAGTGTGCAGTGTGTCAGACATTCAGGAGTCTTGTTGAGTGGCCATGTGTGATGTGTTTCTACACCTTGGTTCCCACCCACCACCCTGGAATAGTCATGGGTGCATGTGCAATGTCACCAGTGCATGTGTACTTCACTGCTGCACATTGTTGGAGGTCGAGGGGTGTGGTGTTGAGTGTGTGCAGATGAGAGTTGTTGCCCGGCTAGGCCCCTGCCTCCATGTTGGCCTTGGCTTACTGGCCATGCTGATTGATTTGTGCTTGTGTAGGTGTGATGGTAGTTTGTTGCTCAGGACACCTGACTGTGGTTCATAGTGTGAACGACATTTAGCTTTGTCATCACAGTGGTATTTTTATTCAGCCCAGGGTCACCACATTGTGGGGGCCCTGGGGGTGGTGCTGTGGTGTGTCTGTGACTTGCTGTGTCAGTTGTTGTTCCTACGTGCCTGTGTGACATGTGTGTTTTGTGCTCCCTCTCACCTGACAATGCCTGCTTGCCCACATAGGGGATTTGGATCCATGAGTTACCTTAGTGTGGCAGTGTATGCACATCTGTATGATTGGTATTCAGCTCTCCTCATGTGTTGTGTGGTTGCCTGGGGACACTGGCACCCCCACCCCTCACCTGCTGTGTATGATGACAGTGTTGGTCTGCCTGTTTGTGTTTGTGCATCTGCACCACTGCATTGGCATATCTTGGGTGTGCCATTGGCTGTATGTTGTTTGGTGTGTTTCCCCTGCTGTCCCTGGGACTCCTAGGTCATCGGTCAGCACAGTGATCATGGTTTGTGTGTCCCATTGCTGCCATGGTATGGTATCTGTTCACCTCACATCTGCTGTCTCCACAGGGTATCTGCATTTGTGTGCCCATTGGTGCAAATATGTGGTTCTGCATTCTGATGGTCACTTCTGTCATTGTGTCATTGATGACTGTTGACGGTCTCAGCCCCCATGGGTGTTGTTTGTCTGCACATGGCCAAAGGAATGTTTCATTTGCACTGCAGTATTTGGCTCCCCCAATTTATGTTGCAATGGGACACATACACTACTTTGCCACAGATGAGTTTTTGGTTCTGTGAGCAGGAATGATCCATGCAGTTTGGCAGTTGCAGCTCTTTCTTTGTCAACAATTACCTTTTGGTCACTGTGATGATGAGGGTGTAGACCCCATTGCCACAATGGTCAAAATGTGCTTCAGCTATGGACCCCACACTTGCCTTTTGGTCACTGTGATGATGGGGGTTTGGACCCCATTGCCACAATGGTCAAAATGTGCTTCAGCTATGGACCCCACACTTGCCTTTTGGTCACTGTGATGATGGGGGTTTGGACCCCATTGCCACAATGGTCAAAATGTGCTTCAGCTATGGACCCCACACTTACCTTTTGGTCACTGTGATGATGGGGGTTTAGGCCCCATTGCCACAATGGTCATGGGCTGCTTGCATTGTGGGTGCCACACACATATATGTGTGGCACATGTGCTAGGGGGTCACATTGTATGTTGAAAGTCATGTTCGGTGTTGTAGGCATTTGACACAGCCTACACACGCTTGTCATGGTGGTGGGGGGATGTCTTAATCTTGCATTCCCTAGGTTGTGGTGTGCTTGTTGTGTCATGCATTGTCCATCCTATGAGTGGGGGTGGTAGTAGTGGTAGGCATCCAGCCCCCCTGGCTAAGGGTGGTAGTAGTGGTAGGCATCCAGCCCCCCTGGCTAAGGGTGGTAGTAGTGGTGGGCATCCTGCCCCCTGGCTAAGGGTGGTAGTAGTGGTAGGCATCCTGCCCCCCTGGCTAAGGGTGGTAGTAGTGGTAGGCATCCTGCCACCCTGGCTAAGGGTGGTAGTAGTGGTAGGCATCCTGCCACCCCTGGGTGAGGGTGGTAGTAGTGGTAGGCATCCAGCCCCCCTGGGTGAGGGTGGTAGTAGTGGTGGGCATCCTGCCCCCTGGCTAAGGGTGGTAGTAGTGGTAGGCATCCAGCCCCCCTGGCTAAGGGTGGTAGTAGTGGTAGGCATCCAGCCGCCCCTGGCTAAGGGTGGTAGTAGTGGTAGGCATCCAGCCCCCCTGGCTAAGGGTGGTAGTAGTGGTGGGCATCCTGCCCCCTGGCTAAGGGTGGTAGTAGTGGTAGGCATCCTGCCCCCTGGCTAAGGGTGGTAGTAGTGGTAGGCATCCTGCCACCCTGGCTAAGGGTGGTAGTAGTGGTAGGCATCCTGCCACCCCTGGGTGAGGGTGGTAGTAGTGGTAGGCATCCAGCCCCCCTGGGTGAGGGTGGTAGTAGTGGTGGGCATCCTGCCCCCCTGGCTAAGGGTGGTAGTAGTGGTAGGCATCCAGCCCCCTGGCTAAGGGTGGTAGTAGTGGTAGGCATCCAGCCGCCCCTGGCTAAGGGTGGTAGTAGTGGTAGGCATCCAGCCCCCCTGGCTAAGGGTGGTAGTAGTGGTGGGCATCCTGCCCCCTGGCTAAGGGTGGTAGTAGTGGTAGGCATCCTGCCCCCTGGCTAAGGGTGGTAGTAGTGGTAGGCATCCTGCCACCCTGGCTAAGGGTGGTAGTAGTGGTAGGCATCCTGCCACCCCTGGGTGAGGGTGGTAGTAGTGGTAGGCATCCAGCCCCCCTGGGTGAGGGTGGTAGTAGTGGTGGGCATCCTGCCCCCTGGCTAAGGGTGGTAGTAGTGGTAGGCATCCAGCCCCCCTGGCTAAGGGTGGTAGTAGTGGTGGGCATCCTGCCCCCTGGCTAAGGGTGGTAGTAGTGGTAGGCATCCTGCCCCCTGGCTAAGGGTGGTAGTAGTGGTAGGCATCCTGCCACCCTGGCTAAGGGTGGTAGTAGTGGTAGGCATCCTGCCACCCCTGGGTGAGGGTGGTAGTAGTGGTAGGCATCCTGCCCCCCTGGCTAAGGGTGGTAGTAGTGGTAGGCATCCAGCCCCCCTGGGTGAGGGTGGTAGTAGTGGTAGGCATCCTGCCCCCTGGCTAAGGGTGGTAGTAGTGGTAGGCATCCTGCCCCCCTGGCTAAGGGTGGTAGTAGTGGTAGGCATCCTGCCACCCTGGCTAAGGGTGGTAGTAGTGGTAGGCATCCTGCCACCCCTGGGTGAGGGTGGTAGTAGTGGTAGGCATCCAGCCCCCCTGGGTGAGGGTGGTAGTAGTGGTGGGCATCCTGCCCCCTGGCTAAGGGTGGTAGTAGTGGTAGGCATCCAGCCCCCCTGGCTAAGGGTGGTAGTAGTGGTGGGCATCCTGCCCCCTGGCTAAGGGTGGTAGTAGTGGTAGGCATCCTGCCCCCTGGCTAAGGGTGGTAGTAGTGGTAGGCATCCTGCCACCCTGGCTAAGGGTGGTAGTAGTGGTAGGCATCCTGCCACCCCTGGGTGAGGGTGGTAGTAGTGGTAGGCATCCTGCCCCCTGGCTAAGGGTGGTAGTAGTGGTAGGCATCCAGCCCCCCTGGGTGAGGGTGGTAGTAGTGGTAGGCATCCTGCCCCCTGGCTAAGGGTGGTAGTAGTGGTAGGCATCCTGCCACCCTGGCTAAGGGTGGTAGTAGTGGTAGGCATCCAGCCCCCCTGGCTAAGGGTGGTAGTAGTGGTGGGCATCCTGCCCCCTGGCTAAGGGTGGTAGTAGTGGTAGGCATCCTGCCCCCCTGGCTAAGGGTGGTAGTAGTGGTAGGCATCCTGCCACCCTGGCTAAGGGTGGTAGTAGTGGTAGGCATCCTGCCACCCTGGCTAAGGGTGGTAGTAGTGGTAGGCATCCTGCCACCCTGGCTAAGGGTGGTAGTAGTGGTAGGCATCCAGCCCCCCCTGGCTAAGGGTGGTAGTAGTGGTGGGCATCCTGCCCCCCTGGCTAAGGGTGGTAGTAGTGGTAGGCATCCAGCCCCCCTGGCTAAGGGTGGTAGTAGTGGTAGGCATCCTGCCACCCTGGCTAAGGGTGGTAGTAGTGGTAGGCATCCTGCCCCCCCTGGGTGAGGGTGGTAGTAGTGGTAGGCATCCTGCCCCCCTGGTTGAGGGTGGTTGGCATCCAGCCCCCCTGGGTTGGGGTGGTGGCGCGCATTCAGGCCCCTGTGTGCATATGTGGCATTGGTGATGGGCATCCCGCCCCTATGGTGCTGCTGTTGCAAGTATATTCAGATTCCCAGTGTATGTGTGTGATGTGTCGTGTACGTGTTGTATGTGTTTTGTGGTTGGTGTCTGACTTACCTTCTGCGCCGTACGCGTCCGTGCCTGTTCCGGTAGTAGATGTAGAATATTGGTATGATCGGGACGAAGGGATTCATGGTTGGTTCGTGTCGTTCGTCCTTCTCGTTGCTTCGCGTCGTCCTCGTCGCTTGGCTTCGTCCTCGTCGCTTCGCTTCGTCCTCGTCGCTTCGCGTCGTCCTCGTCTGTGCTGTGTTCGTCTCGTAGCCGTGGATCGTGTTGTGGCGCGATTCGGAGCTTATGTGCGCCTCTCCCGGATGCTTTGACGTGCCGTGCGTAGCGACGGGTTCGGCGCGTACGGAAAGCGCATCGTACTTGTCCGGCCGGACGGGGCTGCATTTTCCCTTCCGTGCGACTCGATTCGGCGTTTCCGGATTCGCCTCGGTCGGAGAACAGGACCTGGTTTGGGTGAGTACGGCTCGGCCGGAATTTTTGCTGTTGTGCGCATCGTACTTGCTCGTTCGGTGTGCTGTACGGATCGGTCGGGAAACTGGCTTTCGCATGGCTTTTTTCCCGACCGAATGGTATTGGGTGCGCCTCCGACCGAGATCGGAATCGGCCCCTTTGTGTTCAGCAATTTTAAAGCTAAAGAGGTATTCTCATGAAAATGATAAACTCATTTTAGAACTTTTCTGCTGAGGAAATCAGCTTACCAAAAATAAATCTTTCTAACTCAACACAGTCGGCAAAAAAAATAATTTAAAAGTAAAAACTCCAAAATTGGTGAGGAGTCCATTTCAGGAAAGGGGCTTGCAAAGTGGATTATCTGACTGAGTTCAAATATACTAGCATGGAGGGTGTGTATGCTTTCATGTGTTTGAAATTGAACAATATATTCCTACTCTCAGACATTTGTGGTCATTCACTTAGGTCGATAGATTCACATGTTGGGAAGGCACGAAAATGCACTCCTGACATGATTGTGATCCCTTTAGTTTCCAGGAAAGAAGCATAGATAACATAGATTTGTGTATAATTAAATGATGCCTAAAATTTATAAAAGCATATAAGATGCTTTTCAATTTTACATTTAATCACATAACTTCATGTAAAACTTTTAATATAGGAAATATTACTTGTGGTTAAACATTATTATTTTGATTACTCCTGAAAATCTATTGCTAATGTACAATAATCAGGTACAGTACAAGGACTGTTTTACAATACCTGAGAAAACAGTAACTTTCTCAAACACGCAAGATCTTTTCATGTGAAATGACATCAAATAGCTTAAACTCAAAGCCTAAGCAGAACTTTGCTTAAAAAACTCCAGTTTGGTGTGTCCTGTCAATCTTTGTTTTATAGAATTTTAACTGGGAATTTCCTTGAGGATAGATTTCAAAAATTGAAAACCTCAAAGCAGCAGACAAATAGCACCTTTTTTATCTCTTATTTTGAGAAGGTGAGATGGCATTGTCTCTGCTTGTTGAAGTTGGATTATCCTCAGCAGTTACAGGTATATTAGCAGCTAACACTGGAAATAGTGTTATGACAATTAATAATGGCACATCTATCAAAATATACACAGTTTATATAGAAGACGCTCACCTGTGAATTCCGATAATACACTGTCATTTCCAAGCACACCATTTCCACCCACAGCAGAGACTTTGAAGGTGTACAGGTTGCCTGGTATTAAATTTGTGATGGACATATTTTCATACAATGTTGTTACATTTGAGTCTGGATTTCCTAAAACTTGCACTAAATAGGAGCTTTTGTTGCCAGTCGGTGGTAGCCAGCTCAAAGAAATTGAATCAATGGTGATGTCTGTTACACTTAGATTGTTGGTTACATTGGGTACTGAAATAGGAAAATAGAATGTGAAGTATCAATCAGAGAACCTTTTTTATATTTGTCAGAAATATTTTTTACACCAGAAAACTAGAGAAAAACATTAAAACATTACCTGCAATTGGGAAGAATTGCCATGATAGATTTCTAATAGAGTAAGATACTTTCTAACACTTCTGCCGCACTGATTTCATATTTGAAAATTGAGACTTGTACTAAAGAATATAAATTCCCAGAAGAGCAATAAAAATGTTTCCAATGACATCTCTTCAGTGATGATAACTTATTCACAACCCCCAAATGTGAGCAACCATAACTTATTCCTATTAATCCTAGAAAAATGTTTCCCAAAATTGATAACTGATTTTGTATTTAGGTACAGATGTAATTTATACTTACAAGACATTTAGCCTGCCTTGCAAAATATGTGTTAATCAGACATTATCTTATATTCTTAAATAAAATGAGTACATATACCTTGTGGTTTCATGTATAATGTAATATTTCGATGAGATGGAATTTTTCAAATCAGTGAGGGCAGATTGTTCCAACTGCTCCAGTTATTTTCTAAATGTCTATTCTACTAAATCCCTTTATATCATGCAGTTCATGCACTTTATATGGCCTTCTATTTGATCAAATGAACTCTCAGAATAATGAGTTAATGATTTTATCCATTTTCACTAGTTGACATATATTTTGATTTTGGTATCGAAACGCGAATGATTTGATTTCAGATATTTCTGACCTTTTGCTAGTCTTTTTAAAAAAATGACAACTCTTTTACTTTATAGCAGATTAACTGTTATTGATGTTTTTCTCATAAGTTGGAATTATATGATTCTTCATTTTTACTGATTTCGCAGAAGACAGCATGCAATAACTATTTTCATTCAACAGGAAGTGACAAAGTACTATAGATAAGTAATTACGAATATATTTAAAATACATAGCTGTATTTACAAAATATTCTCACAGAAATCTTTTGTCTTATGTCATAATTAGAAGAATACATGCTATTTGCAGCAGTATCCCAGGTTGATATTTACGCATAATAATGAAACCAGTAAACAATGTTTTTTCATTGAATTTCAAATGTGCACTAAACTAATCTTATGTGGGTTTAACTTCAAATAACCGCATGTATAGAGTTTCAAATTGCAACCATGACTTTGTGTTCAGTCATTTTAAAGCTAAAGAGGTATTCTCATGAAAATGATAACAAACTCATTTTAGAACTTTTCTGCTGAGGAAATCAGCTTACCACAAATAAATCTTTCTAACTCAACACAGTCGGCAAAAAAATTATTTAAAAGTAAAAACTCCAAAATTGGTGAAAAGTCCATTTCAGGAAAGGGGCTTGCAAAGTGGATTATCTGACTGAGTTCAAATATACTAGCATGGAGGGTGTGTATGCTTTCATGTGTTTGAAATTGAACAATATATTCCTACTCTCAGACATTTGTGGTCATTCACTTAGGTTGATAGATTCACATGTTGGGAAGGCACGAAAATGCACTCCTGACATGATTGTGATCCCTTTAGTTTCCAGGAAAGAAGCATAGATAACATAGCTTTGTGTATAATTAAATGATGCCTAAAATTTATAAAACCATATAAGATGCTTTTCAATTTTACATTTAATCAATCAATCAATCAATCACAGAATTTGTAGAGCGCACTACTTACCCGCGAGGGTCTCAAGGCGCTGGGGAGAGGGAAGGGGGGGGATGCTGCTACTGGTCGAACAGCCAGGTCTGGAGTAGCCTCCTGAAGGTCAGCAGGTCTTGGGTCTTTCGTACGCTTAGTGGAAGGGTGTTCCAGGTCTTGGCGGCGAGGTGTGAGAAGGATCTGCCACCGGTGGTTGTTCTTCGAATGCGGGGGACGGTGGCGAGGGAGAGGTCGGCGGAGGGAGCTGGCGGTTGGGGACGTAGAAGAAGAGTCGTCTGTTGAGGTAGGCTGGGCCAGTTTTGTGGAGTGCCTTGTGTGCGTGGGTGAGGAGTTTGAAGGTGATCCTCCTGTCGACGGGGAGCCAGTGCAGGTTCCTCAAGTGGGGGGTGATGTGGCTGTGGCGTGGTACGTCGAGGATCAGTCGTGCGGAGGCGTTTTGTATGCGTTGCAGTCGCTTGATGAGCTTGGCCGGGGCTCCCGCGTAGAGGGCGTTCCCATAGTCCAGTCTGCTACTGACGAGGGCCTGGGTGACTGTTCTTCTTGTGTCTGTCGGGATCCACCTGTAGATCTTGCGAAGCATGCAGAGGGTGTTGAAGCAAGAGGAGGAGACTGCGTTGACTTGCTTGGTCATGGAGAGCGTTGAGTCGAGGATGACTCCCAGGTTGCGTGCGTGGTCGGTGGGTGTCGGGGCTGTTCCCAGCGTCGTTGGCCACCAGGAGTCGTCCCAGGCTGAGGGGTTGGAGCCAAGGATGAGGACCTCCGTTTTGTCCGTGTTCAGCTTTAGTCGGCTGATCTTCATCCAATCGGCGACGGCCTTCATTCCTTCATGGAGTTTGGCTTTGGCGGCGAGGGGGTCCTTGGTGAGGGAGAGGATCAGTTGAGTGTCGTCGGCGTAGGAGATAATGTTGAGGTCGTGTTGTCTGGCGATGCGTGCGAGCGGGGCCATGTAGATGTTGAACAGTGTTGGGCTGAGGGACGATCCCTGGGGTACGCCGCAGATGATCTCGGAGGCTTCGGATCGGAAGGGTGGTAGGCGGACTCTCTGGGTTCTGCCGTCGAGGAACGAGGTGGTCCATTCCAGGGCCTTGTCTCGGATCCCTGCGTCGTGGAGGCGTGCGCGTAGAGTGCGGTGGCAGACAGTGTCGAAGGCGGCGGAGAGGTCCAGCAGGATGAGGGCTGCGGTCTCACCATTGTCCAGCAGGATCCTGATGTCGTCGGTGGCGGCGATGAGGGCAGTCTCAGTGCTGTGGTTGCTGCGGAACCCTGATTGGGATGGGTCCAGGATGCTGTTTTCTTTGAGGTATCGGGTTAGCTGTTTGTTGACGATCTTCTCGATGACCTTGGCTGGGAACGGAAGCAGAGAGATGGGCCGGAAGTTCTTGAGGTCTCTCGGGTCCGCCTTGGGTTTTTTGAGTAGGGCGTTGATCTCTGCGTGTTTCCAGCTCTCTGGGAAGGTCGCGGTCTCGAAGGAGAGGTTGATGATGTTGCACAGGTGGGGTGCGATGGAGCTGCTGGCTTTGTTGAAGATGTGGTGCGGGAAAGGGTCTGACGGGGAGCCGGAGTGTATTGTGCTCATGGTCTTGATGGTGTCCTCGATGTTCACGCTGGCCCAGGCTGGCAGGGGGTCGTGGTCGATGGTGTGTGGTGGGTCGATCTTAGTTGGGGTTGTCTGGGTGTCGAAGCTGTCGTGGATGTCGGCGATCTTGCGGTGAAAGAAGGTGGCGAGGGAATCGCACAGGGATTGCGACGGCGGGATGTCGTTGGTGTTGGAGCTGGGATTGGAGAGTTCCTTCACGATGTTGAAAAGCTCCTTGCAGTTGTGTGCGTTGTTGTCGAGGCGGTCTTTGAAGGAGATTCTCTTGGCGGACCTGATGAGGTGGTGGTGGTTACGGATGGCGTCTTTGTGGGCTGTGTGGCTGTCCGGTGTCTTATCGCTGTGCCATTTCTTCTCTAGTTTCCGGCAGGTGCGCTTGGAAGCTAGGAGTTCCGAGGTGAACCAGCTGGCTCTTTTGGTGGTGTCGCTGTAGGTGAGCTTTTTCAGCGGGGCGAGGGTGTTGGCACAGTCGTCCATCCATCGTCTGAGGTTGCAGGCAGCGACGTCGGTGTTGGATGGGTCGGAGGGAGGGCTGAGATCGAGGGTTGCCCGGAGTTGGTCTTCAGTGACTTTGCTCCAGCAGCAGCGTGGGATCTGTTGGGTGCGGTGGTGTGTGGTGGGTTTCTGGAAGGTGAAATGGATGCAGCGGTGGTCGGTCCAGAGGAGTTCCGTGGTGTGGCTGAAGGAGACGTGGGAGCTTGAGGAGAAGATGGGGTCGAGCGTGTGGCCGGCGCAGTGGGTCGGTGTTGTGACGAGCTGGCTCAGGCCGAGGTTGGCGAGGCTGTCGATCAGGGTGGTGGAGTTGCTGTCGTTGTTGTTCTCCAGGTGAAAGTTCAGGTCTCCGAGGAGGATGTAGTCGGTAGAGGTCAGGGCGTGCGTGCTGATGAAGTCAGCGATGGAGTCGCTGAACTGGGGTCGGGGCCCAGGGGTCTGTAGACAAGGGTGCCTCTAAGGGTGGTGTTGGGGTCCGTGTGGATCTGGAAGTGCATGTGTTCGGCGGTGCTGAGAGTGTCGTCGGTGCTGGTTGACACCCTGATGGTGTTCTTGTGGACGATGGCGATTCCTCCTCCTACTGCGTTGATGCGGTCTCTGCGGGTGATCTTATAGCCATCTGGGATGGCTATGGCGATGTCGGGGGCGGAGGAGTCGTTCATCCAGGTCTCTGTCAGGAAGGCGACGTCTGGTGATGATGTGTCGAGCAGGTCCCAGAGCTCGACGGCGTGTTTGCGTGCGGAGCGGGTGTTCAGAAGGATGCACCGGAGGTGGTTGAGGTCCTTCTTGGCGGGCGCCTCGGTGGCTCTGAGGCTGGTGTAGCTGCAGTTCCGGCAGGTGAAGGGACCATGGGTGCATTTCGGGGCGGCCTTGAAGCAGTTGTGCGTCCGTCCGGGGTTGAGAGCGTGGAGTGTGGTGGCATCGTATCGACGTCGGTCCTCGAGGCTGGAGCGGGGGGTGCGCGGCCCAGGGGTTCTGGCGCTGGGCGCGGTCCAGTCACGGACGGGCGCAGACGGGCTTGCCTTAGGCGCGCCTTCGGCACGCCAGCGGCAGGGCCGCGCAGCAGCCGCCATATATGGGGAGGTGGGAGGGAGGAGCAGCTGGGAGGCGGGAGGCAGGGGCAGCGAATGGGCAGTCAGGGGGGCGGGGCCGCAGGGGACGCAGCAGCGGGAATGGCGAGAGGCAGCGGGGGCACAGAAGGAAACACGGAGAGAGATCAAACAGAAATACGGGCACAGTACAATGGGGCAGCGAGGGGCACAAAAGGGAAAATGGAGAGAGAAACAAACAGAAATACGGGCACAGTACAATGGGGCAGCGAGGGGCACAAAAGGGAAAATGGAGAGAGAAACAAACAGAAATACGGGCACAGTACAATGGGGCAGCGAGGGGCACAGAAGGGAAAATGGAGAGAAGAACAAACAGAAATACGGGCACAGTACAATGGGGCAGCGAGGGGCACAGAAGGGAAAATGGAGAGAGAAACAAACAGAAATACGGGCACAGTACAATGGGGCAGCGAGGGGCACAGAAGGGAAAATGGAGAGAGAAACAAACAGAAATACGGGCACAGTACAATGGGGCAGCGAGGGGCACAGAAGGGAAGATGGAGAGAGAAACAAACAGAAATACGGGCACAGTACAATGGGGCAGCGAGGGGCACAGAAGGGAAAATGGAGAGAGAAACAAACAGAAATACGGGCACAGTACAATGGGGCAGCGAGGGGCACAGAAGGGAAAATGGAGAGAGAAACAAACAGAAATACGGGCACAGTACAATGGGGCAGCGAGGGGCACAGAAGGGAAAATGGAGAGAGAAACAAACAGAAATACGGGCACAGTACAATGGGGCAGCGAGGGGCACAGAAGGGAAAATGGAGAGAGAAACAAACAGAAATACGGGCACAGTACAATGGGGCAGCGAGGGGCACAGAAGGGAAAAAGGAGGGAAAACAAACAGAGAAATACGGGCACAGTACAATGGGGCAGCGAGGGGCACAGAAGGGGAAAATGGGGAGACAAAAGCAAGAAATACGGGCACCGAGGCCACAAGCGGAGGGGCGAGCTTACCAGCAGCAGCAGCGGGCGGACAACACAGGCGGAGCTGTGTGGTGGGGGAGCGACCTACCTGGCAAGGTCAAGGGTCGCTCTCCTCACCGCGCAGCGGCCGCCATATATGGGGAGGTGGGAGGGAGGAGCAGCTGGGAGGCGGGAGGCAGGGGCAGCGAATGGGCAGTCAGGGGGGCGGGGCCGCAGGGGACACAGCGGCGGGAATGGCGAGAGGCAGCGGGGGCACAGAAGGAAAAACGGAGAGAGATCAAACAGAAATACGGGCACAGTACAATGGGGCAGCGAGGGGCACAGAAGGGAAAATGGAGAGAGAAACAAACAGAAATACGGGCACAGTACAATGGGGCAGCGAGGGGCACAGAAGGGAAAATGGAGAGAAAAACAAACAGAAATACGGGCACAGTACAATGGTGCAGCGAGGGGCACAGAAGGGAAAATGGAGAGAGAAACAAACAGAAATACGGGCACAGTACAATGGGGCAGCGAGGGGCACAGAAGGGAAAATGGAGAGAGAAACAAACAGAAATACGGGCACAGTACAATGGGGCAGCGAGGGGCACAGAAGGGAAGATGGAGAGAGAAACAAACAGAAATACGGGCACAGTACAATGGGGCAGCGAGGGGCACAGAAGGGAAAATGGAGACAGAAACAAACAGAAATACGGGCACAGTACAATGGGGCAGCGAGGGGCACAGAAGGGAAAATGGAGAGAGAAACAAACAGAAATACGGGCACAGTACAATGGGGCAGCGAGGGGCACAGAAGGGAAAATGGAGAGAGAAACAAACAGAAATACGGGCACAGTATGATGGGGCAGCGAGGGGCACAGAAGGGAAAATGGAGAGAGAAACAAACAGAAATACGGGCACAGTACGATGGGGCAGCGAGGGGCACAGAAGGGAAAAAGGAGGGAAAACAAACAGAGAAATACGGGCACAGTACAATGGGGCAGCGAGGGGCACAGAAGGGAAAATGGAGAGAAAAACAAACAGAAATACGGGCACAGTACAATGGGGCAGCGAGGGGCACAGAAGGGAAAATGGAGAGAGAAACAAACAGAAATACGGGCACAGTACAATGGGGCAGCGAGGGGCACAGAAGGGAAAATGGAGAGAGAAACAAACAGAAATACGGGCACAGTACAATGGGGCAGCGAGGGGCACAGAAGGGAAAATGGAGAGAGAAACAAACAGAAATACGGGCACAGTACAATGGGGCAGCGAGGGGAACAGAAGGGAAAAAGGAGGGAAAACAAACAGAGAAATACGGGCACAGTACAATGGGGCAGCGAGGGGCACAGAAGGGGAAAATGGGGAGACAAAAGCAAGAAATACGGGCACCGAGGCCACAAGCGGAGGGGCGGGGGGGGAATCACATAACTTCATGTAAAACTTTTAA